>JASDQU010439692.1:0-11354 GCA_032191745.1 Picea mariana | reverse complement strand
CAAATTTAACCAATATATTCATCAATCATGCTAATATTAATGAAGGTTTTACTTTCTTTATCTACTAGAATGTTTGAAGCATACTTTCTTTTAATACTAAATGATAAAAACTCATAAATCACTTAAAGCATTAATCATAATTTAGGAAAGTGACCTTCTAGCTAGTGGGAATTTTCAGTATATTGTCAACTATATGGGAAACTTATCGTACTATAAGGGGATGGCATAAAGGTTAAGACAATTGGTTGTGTCCTTGGAGTTTATTATTATTTATTATCTTTTCATAGAATCAAACATTCATGTCTACATATTAATATCCATTCTAGAAAGATAATGTAACGATTACATGCATTATCTTTTCATAGAATCAAACATTGAAGTCCATGTATTAGTCTCCATTCTAACAAGATAATGTAGTCATTATAGGAAGTAGGCCTTGTTATATATCATAGATTGTCAAAAAATGAGGTTTCTTCTATAATTATTTGCAATTAAGATTCTCATTCAATCAAGTTAATATAGAGCTTGCATTTCAAATGGGTACAAGATCACGACAATGGGAAATTTTGCAATACTCTATTAGATAATCAGTGCCCCGTGTAGATTTAGATTAAGGCAAGCATTGACTCACTTGTTGAACACATTATACCATATGGGTAAAGGTTTTGGGGACCTTGCTTAGGTGAGGTTAACTAGATAGATATTGAAAGAATGTTATGATGTTATTGCTCATTGCATAAGGCATTCAATATTTTGTACAAGGTTTTCTCTTTCCTTCATCTAAGTCCATCCTTTCCCTACTTCAATTAGAATTATAGTATGTAAGTAGCAATATCTACGAAAGCCACCAAACCAATGTTTACAGGACTTCCTCCATAACACCGAGCATATTAGAAGCTAGAGATTGCAAACACTTGAGCCTCCATATATCATGCATTCTAAGATTTTCTGTTGGACAATTGGATAACTCGATGGATGCACTCACCCACTTCAGTCAAGGTTGAATTCCATAGTACGCAGGTTCAAAATAACTTCCAATTTAACTGGTTTTTTATACCAATATTGGAGCATTTACATTCATGTCTACCATAAGATCAGAGTCTAGACTAAATACATCATTGTTTTAGGAATATATTGTGCCAAGTCAATATGGCATGTGAGGAATATATTGTGCCAAGTCAATATGGCATGTGAGGAATATATTGTGCCAAGATTTCCTACTAATCCTTCTGGAGTTTGGACACAATTTCTGAGAGCATGGTAGAACCTCAAGACAAGGCTTTAGAAGCGTAGTTAGCCTCAACAAATTTATTAGACTTGTAGAAGCATATGTAATGGTTGAGATGGAGATGAGGTATTATATACCATTCTGAATATGTAGGAACATAAGCAAGTATAATTATGGTTATATATACATGAAATCAATGTCATTGACTCATTGGAGTTCAAAATTGAAGTGATTTTGGCCTTCTCCTGGTAGCAAACATTTCTAGGAATATCATGAGCATTGAATCAACATTTATGACAGCTCCCAGGCCAAGAAGATTTGATGAATGATGTATTCAAAACAAGGTATATAAGGAGTTCCAACTTTTAGAACACCCATAGAACACATTTTAGAGGTGTTCTCTTTTGTTTGAGGATTGGGTTACTTTATTCATAAAGAATGATTCCATCTTGTGGGAAGATATAGAATGGGTTAAAATTTAGATATGGGAAGACACCCCACTCTTGGAGGAATCATTAAACACTTGTTTTTTCTTAGAGGCCATTAAATATTGAAGTCTCTATTCTAGTAAGAGCACACATATATGCCAATTTACTTTTCTCTCCCTCAAGCATGTCATGTTGGGTATATAAGTTGCCACTCATCGTGGAAATACTTTGTGACATAATCTATAGTGCTAAGGCCTTAATAATTTAAACCTCTTCAATTCCCCCTTCGTTCGCACTTACACTCACCACACCCATGTCTTAAGGGCCTCCTTCACAAAGGATAACTGTCACACCATTGCACCCATAGTTGAAAAATTTTCAACTTTATTGCACCCACACAAGGTTTAATTTGTAATGAACTCTGCAAGCACCAAATAAAACCCCCCATACATTAGCATTACGCTCAATCAACATTTTTTTTATGAACCCATGAGATTCATACAAGCACCCAACATGGCCAAAAAGAAAAACCATACATGCATAATGCTCTGGGGTAGGCCTAATTTTATGATGATCTCAAATAATGCAATCAAAAGATTTCCAACCTTCATCTATAATACTTGCATGGTTGCAAGCAGACAAAAGAGTTGTGAAGGTGATATGGTTTGGTATAAATCCTACCTCTTTCATCTTATCAATGAGTGCAATGGAATCACCACCATGTCCATGCATATCATACCCTGCGATCATTGCATTCCATGTGGCTATATCTCCTTGAGATATTCTGTCAAACACAAGACATGCATTTTCTACACACCCACATTTTGAAAACATATAAATGAGTGAAGTCTCAACAAAAGAATTAAACCCTAATGCACTTCTAATGTTGTAACCATGGATCTCCTTAGCATGTTGCAGAGTTGCCAAGTAGGCATACGTTAGTAGAACAATAGAGATAGTGACAGAGTCCAGTCCCATTCTTGTTACTTGCATATGTCAAAAGAGTTTCAAGGCCACATCACTCTGCCTATCCTCAACATAGCTTGCAATTATTGTAGTCCATGAAACTACATTCTTTTGTGAAATCCTATCAAATGCCTTGTGTGCATTCTATGTATTTCCAAACCTCACATACATACCCACACGTGCATTTTGTACTGCCACTTTGGACTCAAACTCTATCTTCATAACATAACAATGTATCTCCTTACCCTATTGTAGAGCTTAAGACTGAACATGCAAAGAACATGCTCATAATTGTGACTGAATTTGGATTCACACCTACTGATAATTGTGACACAACTGTGATTGTTCTGCTAAGGGATTTTCTTAAACATATCACTTGCAGTTTGTATGCTTCCACACTTAACATGCATTCTTTCCAGATCACTCCCCACAAACACATTCATCTCAAAATCACTCCCCTTATTTGTTAATGAATCTCCATGCCCTGTTCTAGAGTTGCCAAAGTGGCATGCATAGGAAGGAAGAACACTATAAAATCTTTTGGACTCTAGCTTGATACATTTATGCAGTATTTTTTCATAGCTTGAGGGTCTCACGAGCATGTCAATTATGTTCATATCTAACAATGATAGCGTTCCATCAGAATTTGTTTTGTAAAGCAAGTAGCATGCATTCTCTATACTTCCACATTTTGCATGCATGTCTATGAGGACCTTTTCCAAAAAGTCATCCAACTAAAATCTACTTCTAATTATCTTCACACCACCTTCCAAAGCCTTTAATTTGGTGAATTGATTGGGTTGTATTCCTTATCACTACATTTGATGAAACAATGTCAATGCATGCATTCCATACACATCTTATTCAGGCATTTGATCAACATTAAAGATATTCTTCCACTAAAGGATAATGAAGAGAATGAAATATCTAACAATTCATGTTTTAAGGAAAAGGAATAGTCCTTATCTGCAATGGCTTCCTTGGGACCGAAAAACCCACAATACTTTTGGAATATTGTTGATAATGCAAGAATTTTCTTGAAGGCATTGTAGATTTGTTTATTTATTTTTAAAGAAGAAAGTATGATATGGGGAGTTTGACATTTGACAAAGATGACTAGTTAGTTGTTGAATTTGTTACTGTAGCTGCTAATATTCAAGATTCTTCTTTTGGCATCCAATTGCATAGTTTGTTTGAAGAGAAAGGCATTGTAGGAAATATTGTTCATGCAATAGCAACAACAAATGCAATCATTGTAGGTCTAATTGTAATTAAAACAACTAAGTTTCCTAGAAATGATTCAAAGAACTATAGAATGACACACTGTAGGTCTAATTGTAATTAAAAAAACTAAGTTTCCTAAAAATGATTCAAAGAACTATAGAATGACACACTGCTTACAACATCCATCAATGAAGATGCTTATGATTCCAGTAGAAACATTTGAACCCAACATATCTTGTTATGTATGCTCAAAGACACCTCTATCACTAGAGGTGGATACTCAACAAGAAAAACTAAAGGATATTATGGAGAAATCTGTTAAGGCTAATATGAGTGTCAATTCACCATTAATCATGCATGGTTCTACACTTTTGTTTGAGTCTGGTGATGACATTGAAAAATTGTTGTTGACCCAAATTTTCAACCTTTAGAGAAGCAAATTATTAGAATTCCAAAACTGGGAAATACTTTACATAATCATAGAGAGAATGATCTTACTGATGATTTTGTCTTGCTTCCAAGTTCCCATGACACCTTTGGTTTATATGGAATCAAGAATGCTCGACATTGTTGTGACAATAACCATTCAAAGAATTAATCTCTTCGAAAGCTTCAAATAAATTTAGAACCTCAGAAAGAAAGGACACATATAGTAAGATTTTTTCTTGGAAATGGGTTTATGGTGGGATTTCCCGGTGCTTTCATATATTATATAATGGGTTGCAGTATGGTGTGTTCTTCATGTATATTTTATGGATTTAGCCAATCATAGCATTTGTGCCCTGGAGAGTCATGATGTATCATTCTGAACAAATATTTTCATGACACAATCCTATTTTCCAAATTACAAAAGTGGGTTTATTACATCAATGACTTCTGTGTTTGGATCAATATCAGTGAAAAAATTCTCTACTCCTCTACACTTACATTATAAAACAAGTCAGAGTAATTGGTTCTTATATGAAGCAATGCCAATGCCTTATAGTAATGTGTAGTAAATGTAAATAGTAGTCTTTCAAGTTCTATTTGCAACCCGAGGGGCATTTCATTATCCTCGTGTTGAAGAATGATTGTAACATCATTGCAGGTCCATACTTGACTTTCACCTTCCATCAACAACTATTGATCTATAGCAGCTAGAAACAACACAAACACAGGAATTACACGAGTGTCATCAGTCTTACAAAGATTTTGTTTCTTCTTTCTGTTCCCCTTTCTCTCATCCTTGGAATATTTGGATCTATAATTTACCCAAATGTTGAGTCTAACATCCAAGTCTGGATTAAGAAAAATATACTTGGAAAATCAAGATCTGCAACTTAGATCAAAACTAGTTGCTAGAACATCTACATAACACTCCATATAACCATCTAGATATGTTTTAGTCTTGGACATGAAAATGAGCATTTGTATTTGTCTCATGGAGAGAGTGATTGTGCAGAGTAATTGCTAATTTATCATAAAAATAAAGGAATGAGTGCCCCTTCTTTTACCTCCATCTCATTGGTCTTCACATCGCTGTTATAGTTGTGGCCTAACCTATGGAACTGTGAACATACTCAATCGCTGTGGAAGTGAGACCCTTAAGCTGTCTTGTAACTTACACTATCTTCCTCTCTTTGGATCCTTCTAGCAAGTCTATGACAACAGATCTTAAAATTGAATGACCATCACTACTCATAAATGTCACAACAACTAACAATTGAGATCCAACACCAACTTCCATATATAAGAATTCAATACTAAACATGATGGAAATGCACCTTCACGAGGCACACACAAGTGATGATAATGCTGCAGAGTCTTTGTATTATTCTTAAGTTACAATTACTTCAAGTTGTGCCAATGATATCTCACCTATGTTTGAGCATTCTTATGATCTGGGTTTAAACATGACTCTCTATTTGTTGGAAAATAGATTAAATCTGTAAATATGTCATGCAAAGTCAGAGGGTCATTCTACTTCAAGTGTATCCATTCTTTGTTATATCTCAATAAAACAAAAATGTGTCTAAATTTAATCAATCAATTGAGCCAACAAAACAATCAACCAATCAAGAATGCAAATTTCTAGCTGAGAAGGAGATCTCAATAAAACCTAAATGCATCTAAAGTTAACCAATCAATTGAAACTACAAATTCAAAGTTCAGGAGGAGAGCTCAATAAAACCCAAATGAGTTATAGTAGAGAATGTTAACACCTTTTTCTATGTGGTTCTTGAGTCATCTTAGGTTATTTTCCCCATTATTATTTTATTTGATACTATATAAAAATATGATCCCCTTAAGAAGAGGTATTAGCAAAGGTGATCCATTGCATGCAGGTATTGGTAAAGGAGAGCCATGGAATAGAGCAAGCAATTCGACATTGTAATAATTGAAATTAAAATTAAAAAATTTGGGTGTGGCCCATATTGAAACAAAAAATTAGTTAATAAAATTTAATCAAATATTGAACTGACTTGGGTAATAGTCGATCATGGAGATGACAACTACCAAGAAGTGTTGGAAAACAAGTATGAAATGAAATGATTTCTACTTTATCATCTGGTGTCCAATTGAAATGATTCCAATTGGAGATGAAATTAGACTCATTTTATAAATTTATTATTATATCACAGATTGAGGTCAACCCTTACATGGAGGATCCAGATAACATGAAACCAATGTAGATTTGAGAAACTGTGCCATCAATGTGAAGAGTTCATGTCTCAGTGTTCATAATTTATTGGAAATATTTGGTTTCCTTTCATATATAAAAACATTTGTCATACAGGGAAAAAGGGCACAATATATTCAATGGATAGGATAACAAAAAAGTGGCATTGGAATATAATGTGAAAAAATACTCATGACACCATTAATAAATGAGCCATGAATATAAAAACCATCAAAAGCACTGACACCTTGACATCAAAAGTGTTGGCACCTTGACCTTGGGCTAAGCCAACAAAAATCAAAATTTTCTTACTCGACATATCCTTCTAAAAATAAATTTCATTCTTCTAAAGCCGCTGACATGGGATAACAAATTTATGGAAAGGATACCCTAATGGATGAACTCTATAATCTATCCTTGCAGATTTGTGGAACATCGACCTTAGTACCAGAAGTACTAAAACAATGACAACGCTACTTCTTTAACTGTTATCTAATAAAACGAGTTGCAAAACAGAGCATGGACATGGTGTTGTGAATTGTTGTCTCCTTGAGCTTGGATTTACTATAAGGTTTTGCTAGCTATCTTTAAATACCTCCCTAAATTAACCATAAACACAATGTCACTGGGAAAAAAAGGAAAATACAAGGAAAACTAATCATTGCTATCATAATTCTTTTCTATGAGGAAAAACACTGAGATGAAGGTAAATACCTATCAAGATGAAGAAAAACCATGGTAATTGTTCACCGCCAAAGCCTCGCGCCTCTCTACATTGGGCACTAATCGATTATGTAAGTTCAATCTTTCAAATTTCAAGTTGAATTGTGTCGACCCACTCAAGAACCTCTTTAGTTCTCATGAACCAGACAAACCTATGTATATACAATACAAAGCATGCATCATAAAGCTCTGATTTTAACCTAATGCATATATGGGCAGATCCCATACAATTTATACCAGATGGGAGGGCCAAAATGCTCTCAGAAATCCCCTTGTTCTTTGGAAATCGGGCAAAGGGAAGGTTGTATCTACCGAGTGCTCATACCACAAAATTGGGGCAAATTAAACAATAAACCCCGATTTTACCAAATGGCAGGGTGAAGATGCTACCGGAAATTCCCATACTTCTAGAAATTTGGCTAATGGAAGTTTGTCCCTCCAAATTTCAGGGGAGAAATATAATTTTTATCCTCTATCCCTCCTAAAAAAATGGGCTAGCCTTGTACACGAATTTTCCCCTAAAATAAATTACGGGCTAATGATATAAGTTTAAAAAAATCACTCTAATACAAAAAATTCGCCCAATAAAAAATTGGGGGGCCCTTAATTTTGCCCATGAGCGAAATTTTTCCCCTAAAATCATCCTTGGATTTGACTAGAATTTGAAGTAATCTTAAGAAGATCTTGTAATTGTCTTCCATATCATTTATCTTGTTATTGTACATTAAGTATTCAGTCATAACCCTATTCTTAATAAGCGAAAGAATAAAATAGAATAGAAAGACTTGTTTTTATGAGAGGATAGAATATGATATCTTAATGGTATTAAAATCTCCCAGTTAATGTTAAATGTTGTTGTGTTGAACCCCCGAATTGGGTGACAGCTTGAACACATGCATCTAGTGATGTTAATGAAGCCAACCATCACTTTCTTCCCTCCATTCACTCCAATGCAGAGCATTAGCGAAGCGAATGCGGAGGTGTGTCAGAGTTGCATGGGAAACTTAATGTGCATAATTGATCGAGTGCAGGGTTGTATCCATGCTGGTACGAGGAGGATGAGTGTCGTCCATTCAAGCTTAATTGCGCATTACATGACCAGAATGGGTAATTTATCTGAGGTAAGGAATGGTTTTTGTTCTCCACTATTTATTTGGGTGTCGTGGGTGTTTTGTCCCTCTCTTACAAGGGTTTTCTTTTCTTACGACTCTCCGATTTACTTGTTCCTTTCCTTTTGTTCCTATGATCATTTCTCTTTCTCAATGTCGCGTGTAACACCCTGTTTCTCCCAGTTTGTAAAAATAACTATATTGGCCAAGAACTATGGCAAACTCAAAGATGTGAATCTTTGATTTGACGGGCCTTTGTATAAAAGGTCAATGAATGTAAATTATGTTATGAATATGTGTTGCATGACTCTTGGGAGGGGGATGTGCTAAAATATACCACGATGGCTAATGAGAGGTGGTGGAAGGGACCTGGAATGGTTGCGTTAACTTCCACCGAGCCAGTACCGTACTGGTTTTTACTTGCTCAAAGACCAAAGCAACTCTCTGACCCTGGAATGGATTTCCTGTTAGATTGGTAGGTGGGGAGGCTCCTCATGAGTTAATGAGGGGACATGGGTGAACCACCCATCCGTAAGAGCTCTCAGACCTGACCATGAACAGGGAAATTCGTGCCACACACAATCTTGCAGAGAAAAGGCAAGAGAGGAACTGTGGTAAAGGACAGAGGAAAGAAAACGCACGCACGATGGGGATCACGGAAGAGAACTGGAGAAACTCTGGAAAACACAGGGAGTTCTGAACATAGGAGAAGGAGAGTAACCTTCATCCTGGATTATTTTTTTGTATCAGGAGAAGGAGAGTAACCTTCGTCCTTGACTTCCATTGAGCTGGAAGTAGGAGACTGAATCTTAAAGCATTGTGGTCTAGGTCGGGGGTGGCTAGTGGTAAATCCATTTGGAGTCACTGGGCCACGGTTGGGTGGAAACGAGCACCCCTCTCAACAGTTGCATCATGCTTGGTGGATCTGATAAGTGTTTTATGCCTTGTATTTCGAATTGAATATCATGAATACAGGCTTATGTTTATATGCCCATAATAATTTCTGTATGGAATGATTGCCTGGTGTTTTAGACTGGAAATAATGGATGCATGTGTATGCTTACATGCCATAGTTGGTTTCTGTACAAATGATTAAGTTTGGGGCATGAGTTCTCTCCATCGAGAATCGTCTTGTTTGCTTGATTCTCGTAATACTCTGGGAAGGCCCCTTGAGAGTACTCTTCCCCGAGAATTACCCCGCCTAGAGACTCGACTAAGATCAAGGAAAATTGCCCAAGAACCGTCTGAAGGTTCATGCGATCTGGGTCTGGAAACCTTATGCAAGAAATATTATCTCTCTAAGGTCTCGGAGTCGTGGGAGTTTGAAGCTCCGAGAGGTTGAATTTCATGATTCAAGCTCAGAAAGGATAGTGAGTCCAATTATCAAAAGAGAATACCCCATCGTTTGGTAGACAAATGGTCGGAATCCTTTCGGAAATGCCCCAGATCTTTCAAGACCGATGGATCTAGAGGAGGAGCGTAGGCATTAACACCTCGACCCTTTTAGCCTTCGTAAGTAGCGATGGGATCCAGGACAGTAGATCCAAGGATCTGACGGAGCTCTATTGACCGTCCATCTTAGCCTTTGCATAGGCAGGAGAGTAGCATTTCGCTGACTCAAAACTTGAAGTGGTCAAGGGTAGGATAGCATGAACTCATGATTTGCGAAATCACGACATGATCGTGGTCATTGGATCCAAGCCACGGGAAAACCATTGGATCAGAACCTCCACGTGGTATCGCATATCAGAAGTTCAAAGTTTGAAAGAACTTCCTTTCGATTGCAGAAGTCGCGAAGTGCCGAGCACCGAGGGCTCGTGCAAACACGTGGCACATCCATTAGGTGGGGACTGTGTGGTTGACAGGTGGCGTAACAACAAGCACCCAGAGAAATGTGGGAGCGGGTGACAGGTGGTGGACAGATGTTGCCTGGGAAAGAGTCAACCCATTGTTGACTTATCGTGGCTCGGGGTTTCGCAGGATGAATATGGTTTCTAGTGGGATATTCACTAGATGGATATCTCTAAACTACATTCTATTATCTTGTGCACTTGTTTCATTCATTTATACTATATTGAATATTTGGGTAATAGGGGCACATGCCTATATTGATTGTCTTGGATTTTCTCTTCATTCTTAATGTGGTGTCTCATGCCAATCCTAATCTCTATTTTCTACATATCAACAAGCTAAAATACATTGATTAAGATCACATTACATTATTAACTTATTAATTACAAACAATTGTTTTATTAATCAAAGTTGCAGCTAATAAATAACCCATGCATGTATGGCAAGCAACTAAACTAATTTTGCAATATCTAAAGGGACCGCTTAATTTTGACATTATATTTAGTGTGTGCACTTGTAGTGAAGAGCTTCAACAACTTCTACAATTTTACAATGTTTGATTGTGAAGGCAATGTTGACCAAAATGGAAGTCCGCTAGATGTTAGTGCTTTACTTTTGGAAATAAAGTTGTGTTATGGTGTAACAAGAGAACTTTTAATGTTGATTTTTCACCACATAAGCATAGTTGTTTACTTTTGACAATAAATTTCATTGTGCCACAAGAGAAATTTTATTGTAGCTTTGTGAAGCATTGAAGATACTAGTCTCGGTTGCAAAAGAAAGGAAAAATTAATGTGATTGAATAGGCTGCGATCAAATGTTGGAGAAAAACCAACATATCCTATGATGTTATTAAGTGACATTTAGAGTTTCATTTCTCTCACAAATAATGTGAGATTTCCTAGGAAAAGAAAACACATACATATACAAGATCATTTGTGAAATAAATCACTAGAAAATAGTTGGAGCTTATGTTTTGCAATTCAGAAAACATAGTAACAAATACCTATGAACACCAGACCTTGTACTAACTTTTATTCACATATGATAAATTGAAGGTATTGTCTTTGATTTTTTGTCATGAAAACAAGTTGAGCAAGAGTTCTATAGGTCCATCCCAGAAAAATGTGTGGATGGTTAGAATAAGGGTAGGTAGGTAGTTCAAC
>JASDQU010439691.1:54241-66682 GCA_032191745.1 Picea mariana | reverse complement strand
AGTATGTTGTAAGTAGAATATTAGTGCAAGCAATGTAAGAGATTGGTTGATTGGCTATGTGCACGATATGTTAGTAAGGCTCTGTGCTAGTAAGGAGTTGGCTCTGTGCCTTGACCTGATTTTGGGAAGGTGGATCTAGTGCGTTGTGCGTAGATCACCTGTCTAGTGTGAAGTTGGCTATGTGGCTCTATGCATAGGAGAAGATGAATGTAATAATATTGAAGACTAATAAAGAAGAAGAAGAAGTTGGTGTACATAGCCCCACACTGGGGTGAACCACGTATATCTTGTGTCTTGATGTGCTTTGTGCAATGTTGTTTATGTGGTTACTTGCTTAGTGTTGTTGTTATAATGTATGTTGAATGCATCTCATGTTGTTTCTTAGTGCTTAAAAATGATTGAATGCTAGATCTAAGATAATGTTATCTGCTAAGTGAATGGAAGTACTTGATCTTTATGGTTACTTCGTTGATCTGTAATAAAGGTTTAATCTGCGATGTGAATGAGATTCAAGAAACTAATGCATATCGTTGTTTAAGTGCTCTGTTAAGTATTGTAATCACAGATCTGTGTCCTAGTCTGGTTGTAGACACCTGAGTCCTGCAACCCCCCCTGCCTCTACCTCGGGTGAGACTTCATCTGCTTTGCAGGTGTTGCCTAAAGGGTCGATAGTTAGGGTTTTGTTGGTGCATTGTTGAAGCGTTGAACCCTGGGTCCGTCGCTATGCCAAAAAATGGTTTCGTTGCCGAGACCTGAAACTGTGATTGCTAGGAACTAAAGAAAATAGAAATCTTTGTGCGTAGATCTATTGTTGTAGTGGATGATATTCTACTTAACTTGTGAAACTCTGTGCTAAGAAAGAAACCGGATCTGAAGAAAAGAGGTAAGATCTTAAAGCTTCCTTCTCTGGTAAAGGTAAGATAAGTGGAAATTTTTTCTTTGAAAACATGAATCTAGGTATGTTTGATAGATTTTGTCCTAGTCTAAAAGCTAGGGCACAGTTAGAAGAAAGAGTTGATATGGATAAATTTGATAGAAATAGAGAAAAATATGTTATTCCTATGCATAGAAAGAATTTTTGGACTAATAAGTGGATGCAGGAACCTAGAAAGAATTTTTACAGATTGCAGATCCAGCACTGTGATCCTAGTGCGTAGTATAGGAAAGGCTAGGGCTTGTTTAAAAGAAAGAGAGGAATAACATTGTGTTATAATTGCATAAGATCAGGACATCTTGCTAAGGAATTCCCTAGTACATGTCCTATTTGTCTTTGTTGTAAAGTTATTGGTCATGAGGTTGAGGATTGCCCAGGAATGATTGCTAAAATTGAAAAGATGAACATGATACAAGAAAACTATAAAGAATATCAAGAGACTAAGGATATGTTAGAAAATCAGAAAGAGAAAGAATCGGAGAAAGCTTAGACTATGTTAGTACAGTTAAAAGAAGCAATGGATAACCACAAGGATCTCAGTTTGTCAGAGATCTTGAAAGAAAAACAACACATAGTCACAATAATATAAGACTTTGATATAGACTGTGCATTGGATGAAGAAACACACGTGAACATTATGCCAGAAAGCACTTGGGAAATTTTGGGAAAGCTTGCTATGATACCTTCATTGGGAAGGATAGGCTTGTTTAAAGGAAAGATGATAACCCTATGTGGAAGAGTTACTAGCATACCTATGATTGCTCATGAAACATCAGCTGAAGAAGAGTTTGAAGTCATCAAGTTTATTGAGAACAACACCCCTTTTCCACTTTTGGTAGGAAATATTTGGATTGAGAAGGATTAGATCAAAAGGAAAGCAGAGGAGGAAGCCACAAAACAAAGAAAGAACTAAGGGACCTCATAACCAGAAAAGTAGATCGACTAATAGAAGAACGAGAAGTTGAGTCAAAGCACCAGAATGAAAGACATGTAGTTGTCAAAGTTGAAACAATAGAATAAGGTGTGAAGGACCTATTCATGCAATAAGAAAGTATGTCCACCCAGGACATAGTAAGTAGAGAGGTATTACCTTTGAACCCTTTGAAAGAACATCAGCAGCGTGAAGTCACTATGCTACGAAAAGATAAGAATAAGATGGTAAGAGGAATCGAGAAACTTAGATCACAGGAAATAAAGAAAGAAAACTCAGTAAGAAGAAAGCTAAGCCATAAAAACTACGAGAAGTTACAGAAAAGGCTTCGTAGGAGGAAGATCTGCAGAAGCTAAACCTCGTCGGAATAGCAGGACCATGTAGAATGGAACTTCGTCACGATGAATATATATGACCATTGGAGGCACCCCGACCATTATAATAACACTCTGGAATGGATAGAAACACAATTATTGATGGAAAGACTGTCATTGGACTATTAAGACTACGCCATAACGGACTGATTCGTTCCCTTGGTCACCCAGTTTGAACATGATCGACAAAATAACATGAAGAAAAATAAGAAAAAGAGGAAGTGCACAACATATAAACTGATGATGAGGACAATGCCTCAGAGGAAAGTAGGCCTGAATCACCTGCAGGAGGAGGAGGAGACGAAGTGAATCCAGAAGAAGGATGGGAAGAAGGAGAAAAACAAGACAAAGGCGAAGTTACACTGCCAAAGGATCCCCCTACAGAGGCTGAAACATCGAAGAAAAGGAAGATTTCTCCATAGAAACCCTCAGCAAGAAAGAAGACCCACACCAATAAGCCTGAGTCAAAGAACGTACTCACAGAGGACAATGTCGGTCTAATCATCGCAGCCATGGAGGATGATTCAGAGGATATCTTATAGAGACATGGAGCAAAATAGGAGACACTATATGAAAGAATAGAGAAAGAGCTCAAAGACATACAACAAGCCATCCATTCGAGCTGTGTAGTACCTACTACGCTTCCTTCATCAAAGATTGCAGACTTGGGGGACAATGCCACCCAATTATGAAGACGAGCATATGCAATAGAGGCTTGACTTCGTCGAGTCCATGAAGAAAAGGAGAAGACTACAGAAGCCTTGAAGCAAGAAAAGGAGGAGATCGTGGAGAAACTACGTGTTGCGCAGTCTTGCGTAACCACCTACGAGAAGGAGAAAGATGAAATTTGGGCAATGTTTGAGGAGGAAAAAGAAAATATACATAAATAAAAATACCAATTTCTCACAGAGTAGACTGCAGCCAAAGAGGCAGTGACTACAACACTTCGCTCTGTGTCAGGCTTGGCACAGGAGGAAGAAGATTCAACCGAGATGCAAGTGGGGAAGCTCATTGAGGCCATTCAACAGCTTCAACACAAATAACAGAGCCAGAACTTCAAGCAGTGCCGAGCACTCCGCAAGAAGTGTGCGATCAGAGGGAAGAAGCTGCTAGGAGCACAGTTGGAAGGATCAGGGCACTCGCCTCAGAATGCAAGAAATTAAGTAATCGTAGTGCACAGACCTACAAACACCTCACAGAAGATCTGGAGCTGAGGAAACTGGAAGCACAACTCCAGGAGGTGCATCAGCAGGAATCCACCATGCAAGCACAGATGAAATCACTCACTGCATTTGATAAAATGAAGATATCACAGGAGCAGTGTGCAGTCCAGCAACAGATTACTGCCATCCATAGAAAAGTCATGGAAGTTACACAGAGACTACAGCCAGTGTAGGACGAAGCCTGCACAATTTTTGAAGAGATTGAAGGACAAGTCTTACAGCTAGACCAAGTGTTTGCGACAACAACTCTTGGAAGGGCCTATTACAGAACAAGTGATTCAGGAGTTTGCTGAGTAGGAGGCTCTGGAAAAGCAACAAGTCGAGGTAGCTTGAGCTAAGCTTGAGGCCTTCAAAGCAGTGTTGCCTAGATATGAGTGAATCGGGACGAGTCACATGTGAGTGTTGGGGGCATGTTGGCCCTTGATAAATTTTTTAGGAAGCATTGGTCATCTTTGACCAATTTTAGGACTTCGACAGGCTGGTCGAAGATGGAGCACCCAGGCAGAGCTGAGATCACAGGATCTCGCTTGTTTTGCGGGCTTGTGGATCAAGAAAAGAGTTTACTAGGGTTTATGTAACGAGTTATGGGATGTCGGCCCATGGGTTTACCCATGCCTAGGCCTCTTTGTAAATGTATAAATAAGTAGTAGCTAAGCAATGTAAAAAGGAGTTATTGATTGGCTTAGTGCATGAGAAGTTGTTGGTTTTGTGTACAATATGTTGTAAGTAGAAGATTAGTGCAAGAAATGTAGGAGATTGGCTGATTGGCTATGTGCATGATATGTTAGTAAGGCTCTGTGCTAGTAAGGAGTTGGCTCTATGCCTTGACTTAATTTTGGGAAGGTGGATCTAGTGCATTGTACGCAGATCACCTGTCCAGTGCGAAGTTGGCTCTGTGGATCTGTGCACATGAGCAGATGAATGTAAGAAGATTGAAGACTAATAAAGAAGAAGAAGAAGTTGGTGGACGTAGCTCCACACTAGGGTGAACCACGCATATCTTCTGTCTTAATGTGCTTTGTGCAATGTTGTTTATGTGGTTACTTGCTTAGTGTTGTCGTTATAATGTATGTTGAATGCATATGATGTTGTTTCTTAGTTCTTAAATATGATTAAATGCTAGATCTAAGCTAATGCTATGTGCCAAGTGAATGGAAGTACTTGATCTTTATGGTTACTGTGTTGATCTGTAATAAGGGTTTAATCTGCGATGTGAATGAGATTCAAGAAACTAATGCATATTGTTGTTTAAGTGCTCTATTAAGTATTGTAATCACATATCTGTGTCCCAGTCTAGTTGTAGACACCTGAGTCCTGCAACCCCCCTGTCTCTACCTCGGGTGAGACTTCATCTGCTTCGTAGGTGTTGCTGAAATTTCCTGTAGTTAGGGTTTTGTTGGTGCGTTGTTGAAGCATTGAACCCTGGGTCTGCCCCTGTGCCAACAAATTACAATGTGTACAAAGCTTTAGACTGCAACAAAGTCTCATCTCTATTTTCCTCTCTTGAGATCTCTCTCAGGATCCACACTCCTCCTCTAACTAACTAATGAAAAATTGATACAAAGATATTTTTACAGAAGAGGCGCTCTTCGAGCCTTCCCTCCAAGCTACCTACCTTCATTAAATTTTATTAAATGCATATTTACATTTTCAGATCTGAGGCCAAGCTCAAGATATATACATCTCAAGCCTATTAAAGGAAATTATATCTACAACTTGTACAAAGCTCAACTTGGCTTTACTCCAGCCTTACATACTTTAATTACAATTAAATACATTGAATTTTTAAATTCAAGGGAAAAATGAGAGGGTTTGCGCCTCTCTCCCTTTCTTGAATGCACGTTGATGTGCTAGATTGTTGGTGCAGGCTGAGGTGGAAAGATGCTTTGGCATCACAATAAAATAGCGAGAGATCATCCAATAAGTAAAATCCTCAGTGAAAGTAAAAATAAACCCTTTCTCGTTACATTTTCCCCAATTTATATCATTCCCTTGGTTGTTTCTTGATTCCGCTTCTATGGTTCCTTGATTCCTATTTGTATTTTTCCTATGCTTGAAGCTTCCAGACCTTTTTACCTATTTTTCTAGCTGGCATCTGATCTGTACTTACTGCTGGCATGTTGAGGTGCTTTGTTTTCCCACAAAACTGGGTGGTCTTCAAAATGAAGGGCCCAACAACTTCTACAATTTAAAATAATTTGGCCACCGAGCTTATAACTGGAGTGACGTCCATGCAGGTCTTCTAGAGAGAGACTAGTAGGTTGCATGGGGACATGCAAATATCTCAGAAAGGGGGAGATGTTAGGACCTTTATATGGTATATTTTATGCCTGAATTTACCTCTCTTTACCCTATTTCCACTTCACTTATACACCCATTTGTCAGTCATTTAACTATTTTATAATGAATTGGCTCTTAGATTTGGCAAAATATAATTTGTTTTTTTTTCTATGAAATAGAATATGATGTTTTATGAAAGTTTCTTTCATTTTTAATATATGTGCCTAACCTAAGTTATGAAGTGTGGTCTCTTTCCTCATGCAAATAATAAAATATCCAAGAATTATAACATTGGTTTTGAAGGATTTTGAGCATGCAATTCGAGCCTATGGAGAATATTGTGTTTCATGGGTGCCATTACTTCATTTTTCCATTCCAAGGAGTTGTTATATTTGTTGCTTCCATGGATCATGGGGCTCATCTGGAGCATCCTTGGATGGGGATCTTTCTTCTCATTCACTGCTTGGGTATTTTGGACGCACTTGAAAGTATGATTCTTGTTTTGGACGAGTTATTCCTTACGCATGCTACCCACATGAGCTAGGATCAAGCCCTCTCATTCCTTGATCAAGTTGGGCGCARACTTTCAGATTTTACTATGTTTATCTAGTTGTGTTTTCTTGTTATCTAGTTGTTTTTCATGGTATTCRACCCCCTGTTTTATATATATCGTATTTGGCCCAAGAGGGAATAGGAAGATGGATGTTATGTTGATGAAATGAACCTCTAAAGCTATGTTATTTTCTTAACATGATTTTKTCTATGGAATAAATCYAGTTCATGATTTCTTTGTTTCATAAGTTGTGAGAGTKTGTGTTGATTTATTCTGAGGATTTCTGGCACCTGGAGCAAGGGCCCACTCGAGGTACCAATTTTTCCATGCATTTTATATTTCAGTCCATATTTTCTTATGCATGATCTTAGATTAGATGCATGGTTGATTATTAAGTGTATTTCAGATTTAACTTTTAGCTATAGAATAGATTTTTAATTGTGGGTTTCTTAAATTCATATTTTTGKTATTCCTCTAAATGTTTCTAGTTTTAAAATCCCATGGGTAATCGCTAAAGTCATGTTTCTTGTTTTCTATTGCAAGTTTATGTTAATTAGTATTTTGATGATTTGTAGCATTTATTTTATTTTATTTGTATTTAGTTTCATTTATGGATTAGTGTTGGAATTGAGCCTGTAATATTCCATATATAAAAAGTATGCCGAACATAAATAAAATGCTAGAAATGGCAGATGAACAAAAATATCCTTCATCTTCATATTTTTGGGAAAGTGCATTTGCAACCACATTGTCTTTTCCTTTCTTGTAAATGATCTCATAATCATATCCAAGGACCTTAGTCACCCATTTGTGTTTCTTTGGGGAGGAAATGCGTTGTTCCAGAAAATACTTGAGGCTTTGATGATCATTCTTAATTTGGAAGTGTTGCCCCAATAGATAAGGGCGCTAAAGATCAAAGACATGCAAAATATCCAACATTTCCTTTTCATAGATTGATTTGCCCAAATTTCGTTCAGACAGTTGTTTGCTGGTAAAGGCTAAAGGCTGACCTTCTTGCATAAGGACAATGACAATTCCTTTCCCTGAAGCATCACCTTCCAGAACAAAGGTCTTTGTGAAATCAAGAAGGGCTAAGACTGGAGTGGTGCACATCGTCATCTTCAATGTTTGAAAAGCCTGAGCAACATCTAGATTCCAAGTGAAAGAATTCTTTTTAGGGAATGCAGTGAGAGGTGCCGTAATCTTTCCATAATTCTTAACAAACTTGCGATAATAACCTGTTAATCCCAGAAATCCACCCAGGATTTTGAGAGTATTTGGGTGAGGCCAGTCTTTCATAGCTTCAATATTTTTAGGATCCACCTTGACGTCACCCTTGCCAACAAGATGACCCAAGTACTCGACTTTAGAGGCGCCAAAAGAACATTTAGATTGTTTCAGGAAAAGTTGGTGCTGAGAGAGTAGATGGAGAACTCAATCCACATGAGCAAGATGGCCTGTCCAAGTTTTTCTATAGATGAGGATATCATCAAAGAAAACTAATACAAAATGACAGAGAAAAGGATAGAAGACATGATTCATGAGGCTTTGGAAAGTGGAGGGAGCATTACACAAGACAAAGGGCATGACCAAAAACTCATACTGGACCTCATGAGTTCTAAAGGCAGTCTTAGGAATGCCTGCCTCTTTCATACAGATCTGGTGGTAGACAGAACGAAGATCAAATTTAGTAAAGAACTGGGCTCCACTCAATTCATCCAAGAGGTCATCAATGACAAGAATGGGAAATTTGTCTTTAATGGTGAGGTTGTTGAGGGCGCAAAAGTCAGGACACATGCGAAAATAACCTTCTTTATTAAGGACCATGACCATAGGAGAAGAGTAGGGGCTCGTACTAGGGTGGATAACACCTGCATTAAGCAGTTCTTGAACCATTTTCTCAATTTTATTTTTTTGGGAAAGGGGGTGAAAATAGGGACAGATATTGGGAGGAAGGCTTCCTGAGACAAGGGGAATGAAATGATCATGAACACCACGGGAAGAAGGGAGTCCCTGGGGAGTGGAAAAAACCACTTGAAGTTTAGAGAGGATGGATTGGAGTTCCTACAACAGAGAGGGTGTCTCAGTTTCTTGTATGGCATGGAGTTGGGAAATAATGCCAGAATGACATTTTTTTAGCATATTTTCCATGCGATGGGAACTAATGATCTCAGGGGAATCGACGATGATTCCTTGGAAATTATATTTTTGGCCCTCCTAGTCGAATTGCATGGTTAATTCCTTAAAATCCATGAGAATTGGACCCAAATTCCTTAGCCAGACTGCACCCAACACAAAATCACAACCACCCATGTCGATAGCAAACATATGAGATTTCATGTGGTAGTCACCAATTTGGAGATGCATATTTTCACAACACCCTCCACATTTCATGGACCCTCCATTGACAATCATGATTTGGAAATTATTGACTGCATGGATATAGCAATTAGTTTCTTGGGCAATGCGGTGATGAATTAAATTATGGGTGCTTTCACTATAAACAAGAATGATGACCTTCCTATGCTTGATGTAGCCATTTAGCTTGAGGATTTGGGGAGCAGAGAATCCAATGAGAGAATTTAGGGAAATGACGGGTTCTACTTCAGGAGGGTCTGAGAGAGGGGTTATGTCAGTGGGTTCAGGTGACACAGACATAAGGAGAGATTCAACATCCTCTTCCAAAACATCCTCCGAGATGGACATAAAAAGATTTTGTTCCTTACACTTGTGTCTTGGAAAATATTTGTCATCACAATTATAACAAGGGCCTTTGAGTTGGCGTTCAACCATTTCGGCCCTGGTCAATTTTTGGATTTTTAGTGGAGTAGAAGGAGGAGTGGGATTTACTTGTTTAGTTCGAGGAATAAAGGAGGGTTTCCGGTTTTGAGAAGATACAACCTGTTGTCCTTCCTTATCTCTTTTATTAGCTTCCACCCAATTCTGAGTTCGATCCATGAGGACATGGGAACAAATCTCATCCTTGAGGCCACTGATAAAACATTCTCGGAAAAAATCATCAGACATTCCCTTTATACGAAAAGCCAGTCGCTCAAAATAAGTTATAAAGTCTTCCACTATGCTAGATTGTTTCAACTTTTTCAAATGGACTAAATGGTTGGTGTCAGTTTCAAAGCGTTCATAAAGCTCCACCACAAAGTGTGTCCAAGAAACATACCCTTGACGGGCAATTTTTCTCCATTGCCACCATTTCCAATGTTCTTGATCTAGATGGATAACACCATACCAGAGTTTGGCCAAATCATCTATAATTCTGTACAAAGAGAAATAATGTTCCATTTGAGTTACCCAACCAGTGGGATCTGATCCATCAAATTTGGTCACATCCACATGCGGAAGGCGTAGGTCACACTGAAAGTGATTGGGCTGAAAATTATGGGAATGAGAGGAAGTTTCAGCTTTGGTATGCAAAGGTGGGTCAAATAAAGGGGGATTTGCATGGATATGCAGCTTGGTGCAAATAATCAAAGTGATAGATTCAACTTGGGTAGTAATGTCTTATTTGAGGTCTTCTTTGAGTTCCTCGATTGAGGCGGTGATGGAGGAATGCATGTTTTATTGATGGTGGCAATATTGGCACTGAGTTCTCTCACTTCTTGTTGGGTCTCTGTGAAATTAGATTGCAAGGTATTGAAGTGAGATTCCAAGTCTTGGCTATGGGTATGGGCCATGATGACGAGGGAACCAAAAAGGGGCAGGTGGGGTCAAAACAGTTTCTGAAAAATGATAGGTATGAATGTGATAAGGGCGAAGAGATAAATCAAATGGAATAGGTCTCAAATAATGGTGCAACAAAATCCAGAATTTTTATTTTTTATTTTTACACCTGCGAAATTATACTCCGGTCTGAAGAATACTATAGTGATGAAATGCCCAAATGCTTAATTAGGAAGAAGTGTGTAGTGATTTGGAAACTCGAATGCAGGAGATACAGTTGCTCGACAATAGATCTTGTCTGTTTTTTTTTTTTGTTTCCATCCCCAAAGGTTAGGTATTCAAGGGTTCTACAAACAAGGGTTTGCCATGTGATATAGCTCTATGATATACGCATGGGATCCAATAGTATTACTTGGCCCAGTATATCAGGACACCAACTAAGGAGGATAGACCGTTCCCTTAGTCATACTACCTGACTACCCAGGTACCAGAGAGTATCTTCCCGAGTGTTTTTCTCAGTGGCACTATAAAAATCAAGTGGTCGATTGATTTATCTAAAGAGGGCTTCAGGAAATATAGGTCGATCCGTATACAAGTGTTTCCTGATGTGCTACCACTCGAAGAGGTACCAATAGGGGTTACAAGGGTGGCCAATAGATGCGTGCTTAAGTACCACTTGTATTTCCTGCGTGTATGAATCCCCAACCGTGGTTTATGCGTGTAATGACAGATCTATGTAGCTTAAAGATGTTGAAATACATCTCTACCCTGAAAAAAAAATTAACCCACAATTTTCTGCCGAGGAAAGTGCTCTGATACCACTTGTAATATTCCAGATATAAAAAGTATGGAGAACATAAATAAAATGCTAGAAATGGTAGATGAACAACAATATAACTAGAACAGCACCATAATAATACCAAAATGATACTAGAATAACACCAGAAAGAGCACTTTGATTACTGAGAGAAATGTTCACTTGCCTCTTCGAGGGGGCAACCTCTAGCAGAGCAGAGCTCTATTACAATAATATCCAAGAAAAAATTTCTCATACCCTCGACTCCTATTTATACTAAAGATGTCTATCAAAAGAACCATCTATAGGAATATCCTTCTAGAAGCAGAACATTCTATTAGGTCTTCTTACATTCGATTTATTCTTCCTTATTGCTAGGCCTTGTTAATTTTGACCTCTATTACATCAGAATATATTATTCTACCTACATGAGGGGTTAGGTCCCTAATAGATCCCTAGCCCAAGATCCGAGCCAAGGTTCTCAACCTTGATCCCTGTGAAAGCCAAACTAAGCTCAAAAGAAAACCCCAACTCTGAGTCCAAAATGCTTAGCCATTACTTAGAAGTTTGTGTTCATACTTAGAGTCATTTGTAGTTTTTATGTTGAACATACCTTTGGAAATGAATCCAATATACCATCCTGCACAAGTATTCCTTGTGCCTCACAAGAATTAAGAGATTCTTGGTTGATAGATTAAATTCTTAAGTTTCTTTACTTGTATAATCATCTCTATATAAAAGCACTGACAGGTAGGTCGAACCTTCCTCGAGCAAGTATTCTTGTCTAGGGGGAGCCCAAGAAAGGGTCGACCATACCTTCCTTTAGATTAGATTTCTTTTCAAGGGAATCCCAGGGAATTATTGATCAACCCTTCTTCGATCATAGTACTCACATCAATGGGAATCCCAAGAAAGGTTAGTCGACCCTTCCTTAAGAATAATATTATTATTGATGGGGAGCTTGGGGAAGATTCAATTGACCATTCCTCTAGATTTTTTTTCAACTCAAGGAGACCCTAGTGAATAATCAACTTGACCCTTCCTCTAGCTTAGKATTCTTATCAAGGGGGAGTGCTAGGAATGGTTKTCCAACCTTTCCTCTAGATTAGTTTTCCCATTGAAGGGACCCTAGTAAAGGGTCAATCGACCTTTCCTGCATGAGTATAGTATTCATGTTGGGGGGGAGGAATCAATAAAGGTTCATCTGACCCTTCCACGAGTATATTATTTATGATGGAAAGAAACCCCAAAAAGAGTAGGTCGACCCTTCTTCCAGCACAATATTCATGTTGAGAGGGATCCTCGGAAAGAGTTTGTCGCCTGTCACGTGATAGCCTCTCATTCATCCATGCCATCCATGCAATGTCATCCTATTGTGTCAGCACTACATCATCATTCCTCATCACTGTATGGATCGTACAGGTGCCATGTGGCACAATCCTATTGGTCCATGAATCGGTCTGAAAGTGCCAAAACTGGGTGACACGTGGTAGCCTCCAGTGCTGCCACATCATCATGCTAACATAAAAATGACACATGTCACCTTATTCTCCTGCCATGTGTACTATACATATGCTGATGTCATCAGTACGGATGCTGACTCATCCTTCTGTTGACTTGGCTAGGTTGACCAAACTTTTACCATGAATATCTTTCGATCCATAACTCTATT
>JASDQU010439691.1:42423-54141 GCA_032191745.1 Picea mariana | reverse complement strand
TTTCACTAAGTTCTGTGAACTTCAATTTTTTACCCTTTCTCTATCTGCTAAAGCCATTCTGAGCATCTTGAGTTGCCTCTGCGAGTTTTGAGTTGTTCTTAGCCTTATCTGGATCCTTTTTGGATCACTACAAGAAGCCCCAAAGGTGTGTTCATGAAGCCTGAAGTTGTTTGAGGAATAAGGACATGAAGGACAATGTAAATGGAGGTAACACAATCATAAATGGATAGTCATTGTCGTGTTGATTTCGATGATAGGTGTTACGCCACGTGGTTCCTCACGATTGATTATTTATGAGGTCATACATTTGGAAGCTCCGAATATGGGTTACAAAGCCCCTAGTTGGTTACAAGACAATTAATGAAAGGGTTAATTGGTTGTAACAAGAAAACCCTAAAGTAAAGAAATACATTATTTAGAAAAAGTATAAATACCCCTCAAGGAGTCTTTTATAAGTACAATTCACAATCCAAGATCTTTTCATTGAGTGACTTATAAAGAATTGCATTAAATGAGCATAAATTAAAGTGCACCATTAAATAAGGAAAACTCAATAATGAAGATGCATAAGCATCAAATCTAAACACAAAAACTTGATAATGAAGTTTGTCCCTGGTGGACTACGTCTTCGAGTCTTGCTCTCAAATGGGTAGGCTTTTTCATTAACTCAGCAAAAGAATTTGTCAAAATGCATAAGTATACCTCATTATGAAATCAAGCTGCAGAAATAATGCTCAAATAATAAAAAAAAAACATCACTGAATTTGTGGCATCGAATTATCCAAAAATCACTGTCTCCATGCCTCGATCCGACTCTAGCACTCCTAGGCCCAAGAAGAAATTCATCTCGGTTTTTGTGCCCTCCTGCAACCTGTAATTAATTATTGTACTTCCTTGAAATGCATGCCCACAGTCGTACTACACGCGCACCTCTTCCTCTAGGACTTGGCGGACTCAACACTTAAGTAAAATCCACGACGATCATTACAAAGCATGGGTCGTTGGCCCATTGTTTTGGGCGTGAATGTTAAGGCGTAGTGTGGGAAGGCGGTCTCGGGGTCAAACCCGCGAGCCTCCCCCTTTTGGTTTGTTTTGTTGTAATATATATAAATATAAAAAAAAATTCTCCACCAACTTTGGAGGTGGTGCTATCCAGGATTCTAATGAATAAACGTGGTCGGATTTGGTGTGGTCTGCCAGATTTGGAAGACCTGCCAATCCTTAATTTTTTTCAAAATTTGGATACGAGATTTCATTGCGCTTTTTTCGTCTGCCATGTGGCATCCATTGATTAGGACATGTGGCATCCTCTCATTCAACCATGTCATCTCATCGTGTCAATGCCACATCATCATGCCATGTTACTGTACAAACCGTATGGGTTCCATGTGGCACAATCCTATTGGTCCACGGATCGGTCCGAAAGTGCCAAAACTAGGTGACACGTGGCAACCTCTAGCACTTCCACGTCATCATGATGATGTCATTTTGATATTGATGATAGGTGGTATGCCACGTGGTTCCTCACGATTGAGGAGTTACAAGGTCATAAATTTGGAAGCCCCAAATATGGGTTACAAAGCCCCTAGTTGGTTACAAGACAATTAATGAAAGGGTTAAGTGGTTGTAATAAGAAACCCTTAAATTAAGGAAATACATTTCTTAGAAAAATTATAAATACCCCTCAAGGAGTCTTTCATAAGTACAGTTCACACACATCTCTAATGATTATCTATCTTATGAAGAAATTTTCATCTATTTGTGAATATGAGGTTGAGTCTGAGGTAGCAAGTCTGAGGGTGCGAAGGAAGGTCGAAGGTGAAGGTCTTGGAGTTGCAAAAAATGTGAGTAACCCTAGTTTTTGAGGTATCTGTAGGTTGCAGGTCAAAAGGGCACAAATGTACGTGGGATGCAATAGAGAAAAGCGTGGATATTTGTGGGTAGTAGTGTAGGAAGGCGCGGATCTGTGAAAATATTGTGAAAGGGTGTAAATAGATGCATGGACAATATTGCTAATGTCCAGGTTTGTTTACTCATCTATCATCTGATACAATAGAGTGTCTATAGGATCAGAGGTATGTTTTTATGTGTGTTTATCATGGATGATATGGAACTTGCTTGAGGCATCTCTTGGAGGCCTAATTTGGATTTTATGAGCAGAACGAAATGAATAAAGATTATTATCAAAATATTCTTAGAAAAGAATAATAGATATACAATAAAATTGGTTTCTATTCAATAAGGAAATAAGATGAAACTGTAAAATGCAGCAGAAAACAAGCTTGCTAGAATGGTGACGACTTATCTCTGATAAGAGATGTGACAGTTGTGTTCATTCGCAAGAAGATGATTACAATGAGGATCTGAAGGCCTTTTTACAATAAACAAGAATGTCAAAAACCCTCAACATCTAAAAACCTAACCCTAGGAGATGAAGCGCCAAAAGTCATGTGGGACCTATTTGGGTAAGTTAGTACATCAACTTCCCAGGGTCATAAATTTTGCATACAATCTTTGTTTTAGGTGCATGATAGCCCATTGGAAAGGTATATCCAAGGAATACACATGTTTCCATCAAAATCTAAGTATGTCTATATTTTGACTATGGCGAGCCCTAAAAACGTTGTTTAGGGCCTCAAAACGGCCCCGGAATTCAGGGACCCGAAAACTAGGAAAAAACTGCCAAAATGAGCCAGTTGGAATAAGTGGGAGGCCACTGAAATCCATATGGATAAATCCTCCCCCATTAGGAATAAATGGTATCCATTTCATTGAGTTCCCCCATCAGATGAGAAAATATCTGCTGAATTTGGCCTCAGGTGAGCCACTTGCCTTGGTGCAGGAGTTTCCCTGCTTTGACAACTCGATAAAGTTGGATCCTTTGCTGGCGAGTGCCCTTGACCTCTTTGTCCACAATATGATCACTGGATTCCTGTTGTATGTAGTTGGGGTTGAGCTCTACTAGTTTGAGCTATTCTTCTACCTTTGAGGTGTGCAATAATGGTGGTAAATAAGGTCGAAGGAGATCCACGTTGAACATTGGGTGTAGGCCAAGGAAAAGAGGAATTTTGAGCTCAAACGCATTATCACCCACAACCTTGGTGATGGTGTATGACCCATAATGAAGTGGGTGAAGATTCTAATGGGGTCTTGTAAGTCATTCTTTTTGCAAGTGCAACCAAACTTTGTCACCCACCTGAAACTTATGTGGCACCTGATGTTGGTCATGGTGCTACTTGTACTTGTCATTGGAATTCTATAGGATATATTAAACCTATTGGTGGCTGTGCTGGATCCGCTCAATGAACCGGGTGGCTTTGTCATATTCAGTTAGAGTCGGAGATGAGTTGACTGAGGTGACCACCAAGGGTAGTGCAACATCTATGGGACCCAATGGTTGGAATCCCAACCCCACCTGAAAGGGGTTGTGGTTGGTTGAGCTATGCATGACTCATTTTTAGCTATGTTGGACATAGGGAAGACTTGCATCCCATGTGCAAGGGTTATTGGAATTATGCATTCACAGGATATGCACGATCATTTGATTTACGACCTCAGTTTGGCCATTTGTCTGGGGGTGGAAGGCCATGTATTTGGTGAGCTTGGTGTCCAGCACTGACCAGAGGCTCGACCATAATGTGATGAGAAATCGAATGTCCCGATCTGAGACAATGGTTTGTGGTATTCCAAAATGTACCTAGGCTCATTCACAAAAGAGATTGGAAGTGGCCTCTATTGTGATGCTCTTCTTGCAAGTGGTCAGAATCTCCATCTTAGAAAAGTGATCGACCACCGCAAAAATAGAGTCGTTTCCTCGCTTGGTGGATGGGAGGCTCGACATGTATTCCATTGAGATGGATTCCCATGGCCTATCAGGAGTAGGAAGAGGGGTGTACAGGCCCTGTCTCTTAGTGATCTATTTGGCAATAACACAGGTAGTGTAGGACCTAATATACTTGTTGACCTCCTGTCGAAGTTTCAACCTATAGAAATGTTTCTACAACATTTCCATAGTCTTTTAGATGTTGAAGTGTCCTACCACCTGACTATAGTTGGATTCCCATATTAGCTTCTCTCACTCGCTTGATGGAACACAGATATGGCCCAGGTGACACAACAACCCATCCTGAAGATGAAAATTAGCAACAACTACGTTTGCGCCCAACATTTGGTAGATGGTGGCGAAGTCTGGGTCTGTTTCATAGAGTTGGGGCCATCCAGAGGTCTCATGGCTGCAAAATTCTAGCACCGTGGTGAGTGTCACGACTGGTGTTATGCTAAGGCAATCAGCGATGGGGTTGGTGCTTCCTATTTTATACTTGATGTTGAGGTGGAATTGCTGCAAGTATGTGTACCACTTATGATGGTGGCCATTCTGTAATTTTCCTTGTGTCTGCATGAACTATAATGGCTTATGATCAATGTGGATGACTGTCTCCTTCCCAAGAATGTAATTTCTCCATTGGCAACAGGCTTTCACAATGGAGTACATTTCTTTTTCGTAAGCAATTTACTTACAAACAATATTTGATAGTGTCTCACTATGATAGGCCACAGGGTGGCTGTGCTGAGTGAGAATGGTGCCCACAACATAGTATGAAGCATATGTCTCAATCTCAAAGGGATGTTGTAGGTCCAGTAAGGAAAGTACTGGGGTTGAGCACAAGCATTGCTTCAAATCATTGAACACTTTTTGTTGGGACCGACCCCACACAAATTTTTCTTTACCACCATCTCTGCTTACTTGGTTGAGGGCCCATGTAATATGAGAGAATATCAACATGAACCTGCAGTAGAAATTGGAAAGGCCCAAGAAGCTCCGAAGCTTAGTGAGTGTGGTTGGGGCTGGCCAGTCATATATGACTTGGATCTTGGTTAAATCCACATGTACGCCATGATGATTAATGATGTAGCCTAGGTAATGGACCCTGTCCATGCCGAAGGATCATTTTTCAAGTTGGCGTATAACTTGTGTTGTCGCAGGGTGTGAAGAACCTGTTAAATATGTTGAAAGTGTTTTTCCCAAGTCTTGTTGTAAATGAGAATGCCATCTGGATACACCACTACAAAATTATTGGTGAATGGTCGCAGGATAACTTCCATCATCCTCATGAAAGTGGCTGGAGCATTTGTCACGCCAAAGGGTAGGACCGACCATTAAAAAATACTTGTCTTTGAATTAAAGGCGGTATTCCATACATATATCTGTTCTATCGAGACCTGGTGATATCCATACTTCAGATCAATATTACTGAAGTATTTGGCCCTCGTGAGCTAATCAAGCAGGTCGTCGATTCGGGGAATTGGGTACCGGTTTCTGACTGTGATTTAATTCAGGGCCTGGTAATCAATGGAGAGTTGCCAGGTTCCATTTTTCTTATGTACCAGCACAATTGGGCTCTCGCAAGGTGATGATTTGGGACGAATGTGCCCCTTGTGGAGCCATTCTTGGATCTGCCACTTGATCTCCTCATTATCTAACAGAGAGTGGTGGTAGACTGGCCCATTGGGAAACGATGCGCCAGGGGTCAGATCGATGGGGTGCTTGACATGACAGTGCAAAGGTACCCCGGTAGTTGAGGAGAAGATATCTCAATATTTTTCCACGACCTTATCCACTTGCTTCTGCTGTGTGGAGAGTTCGGCCGTAGAGACCATGGATGTGGCTGCGATATTTTGCTCATTCTGAGAGAGAATCACGAAGAATAAAAACTTTCTTGTCTGAGAGATGACCTTCTTGCATTTCTTGGAAGAGATCAAGGAAATAACATTCGGTGGGACTACCTCTGGTATCCTGTACAATTTCTTATTCAAAGTAATAATAAAACTTTGATGCCTAGACTCATATACATCATGGAATTTCCATAAATATTGTTGGACCAAAATAAAATTACAAACTTCAAGAGGGGAAACATCACACAAAACCTCATATTTGAAGTGCTTGATGTTGTATGACAAGCAACATTGTTGGCTAATGCGGATGTCGATTCCTTGGTGGAGCCATCCGATGGTGTAGGGATGCAGGTGAAGAATTTTTGGAAAGGAGAGTCACTTGAAAACCTCTGCTAATATGAGGTTCTTCTGGCTAATGCTATCAACGATGAAGTGCAGTGGGCTACCCTTCACCCACATTTGTGAATGAAAAAGTTACTTTCCTTCCTCTGGCCCATCTAGTTCACCAGGACAGATCTTGGTGGTAGCAATGGTATCACTGGGTTCTGCGTCAATGATTTATCTCCCCCTTTCTGGTTCTGACTCAGAGTTAGAACCTGCATCTGACTCAAAATCTTTCACCTCATCCACCAATGACTGCTTTGAGCGGCAACCAACAGTGTTATGCCAGCGGCTCTTATGGAAGTCACACTACTTCCCAATATATTTCTTTGTCTTTCTAGTGTCCTTCTTTTCTTGCAGCCTGGACTGGTTGTCCTAAGGCAGTCCGTATTTTATCTATCCTTTTTTCTATAGGTTGGGGCCACCCTTTTCTAGATTTTGATGTGAGGGGTTCCCAAGCTCAAATCGCCGCGTCTTTTGTTTGAGATTCTGCTTGATTTTGACGGTATATTGGTAGGTCGCGTCCAAGGATGAGATGTCCAAAAAATCCATTTCGACCTGGATGTATCTATGCATACCATTGCGATACTTGAGCACCAGATGTCCCTCATAATATTTGATACCTAGCTTGGTGTGCAAGGTATGGAATATATTTGTGAACTCGAGCACTGCTTGGTCTCTTTCCTGTCGCAATGTGGTCCATTTTGTGTACAGGTCGTCATAACTTCCAACATGGTAGTATTGTTCCTTAATAGAATCCCTGAAGGACTCCCAAGTGACCGTGATTGTAAATAATGAGGGTTCCTCTGTTTTCTTCTGCTCATATAAAGTTTCCCACCAATCGTTAACATGGGGAACGACTTTGAGGAGTGAAAAAGTAATTTTTTCTCTATTCGAGAAGTTATGGAAAGAGAAATACCTTTCTAGCAGATTCAACCATTTGTGTACATAATTGACGTCTATATGACCTTAAAATATAGGAATACCAAATTTTATTTGTCCCTTGAAGGGGGTGGTGCCTCCGTTTGAGGAATATGCATCGCATGTTGGTAGTCGCCAAAGGATTTGCACAAAATTATCCATCATCTCATTCTGCTATTGTGTGAGGGATTCCTCAAGCAACATTTTGAAGGGGTCTCCTGTGCCATCATCTTTATTTTCTCCCGCCATGAGAGGTCTCATGGGTGTGCAAGATCGTTTTTCCTCAAGAGAAACAAGCTCGAGACCCAATTCTTTGTACCCTGACCTTGTTGGGAACATGCAGTAAGAATGACAAGGAACATACCGCTCTGATACCACAAATCTAGATTTTATGAGCAGAATGAAATAAATAAAAATTATTATCAAAATATGCTTAACATCGAATAACATATATACAATAAAACTAGTTTCTATTCAATAAGGAAATAAGCTAAAACTGTAAAATGTAGTGGAAAACAAGCTTTCTAGAATGGTGGCGGCTTACCTCTGAGAAGAGATGGAAGGTTGTGCTCATTCAAAAGAAGATGATTACATTGAGGCTCTGAAAGAATTTTTACAATAAACAGGAATTTCAAAAACCCTATACATCCAAAAAACTAACCCTGGGAGATGAAGCGCCAAAAGTCATGTGGACCCCGTTTGGGTAAGTTAGTACATCAGCTTCTGGAGGTCGTAACTTTTGCATACGATCTTTGTTTTAGGCACATGATATCCCAATGGAAATTTCTATCCGAGGAATACAGATGTTGTCATTAGACTTTGACTTTGTCTGTAGACAAACTATGGCGAGCCCTAAAAACGTTGTCCATGGCCTCAAAACGACCCCGAAAGTCAGGGACCCAAAAACTAGGAAAACATTGCCAAACTGGAAAACTACCAAAATGAGCCAGTTGGAATAGGTGGGAGGCCACAAACATCTATCTGGATCAAGGCCCTTTTGGTTTATAATTGTATATGGTCGAGGTCCATGTTGTGGTGTCATTGATACATGCTTGAGACATATCCTCGGTACATTGTATATGGTTGTTATGGTTCATTTTTAGAATCACATCTTTTTTATATTGGCATATATTTGAGGCATATCTTATGGTATATGAGGTACATTGTGGTACACGGTTTGGATACTTAATGTTGATATGGTATATATGAGTAGATCTTGTTGATATATCAGTGATAGATAAAATGAAAGGGATAGTGCCATGTTACAGGTTGATGACCAATTATATATTGATGTGACAGTGATAGGTTACAGGTTGATGGTCAGTTACAGGTTGATGTGACAGTGAAAGATTGGATGACAGGTTGATTACAAGTTGATTATTAAGGGAAGTGACAATATCAATGGTAGTGACAGTTTGGTCTACATTTATATTTCAAGGCGACATCACGAGAAATGAAAGAGTGTTGTAGCCTTCTTTCATTTGGTGTCGAAGAACATAGGGAGTTGTAGCTTCCTTCATGTTGGATCTTGAGAATCAAGGGGTTGTATCCTCCTTCTGGTTARAAAAATAGAATTCAGGGAGTTGTAGCTTCCTTTAGGTTGGAGCGTGTAAATAGGGGTTTGTATCCTTCTTCCAGTTGTAGCTAGAGAATTAGGAAGTTGGTTCTTCCAATGAATGTATTCTTTTGATATATAAGAAAAAAAAATCGTCGTTTTTTTCCATTTTTTTTCCACATAAATTCTAGTGTACTGTGTTTCTGTGGATGTCTATTATTTTCTATTGATTTATACTTCTCATGATATATTTATGATATACTGCTGATGAAATTAATGATTACAAATTGTGGTTAAAAGTAATAATAATTGGTCATCTTGATTCAACCTAGCTTGAGATTTTCGCAATTTCATCTTGAGATTTCATTGAAGATTCCAACAGGTGTCTACTCCACAGGTATCCCGTGTTGCCTCCTCTGCATATTAAATTTCACAATAAATTTGCGCTCAGGTTTTGGTTTGTCAAGCTTCCATAGTTGTAAAGGATTCATCTTTGCATGATAGCCTTGTATTCCCTCTTTTTCAGACCTATAAACTCCATTGCCTGTATCTAGGTCTGATTAATGTTGTCTGTCATAGCCATTGAAATTGCAAGCTCTTAAATAGCCTATCCTCTGCATATGTGTTGCGCTACCCAAAGGCACTGCTTAAAATCTCTCCGCCTCCCCTGCTTCCTTTCATCTCGAAGTTAAACGTTTTACTCAGTTGCAAAGGGCCAATTTTGGATTACCCCCTCACTGTCTACACTCTCAAATGCTTGTACAAATCTAAGGGTGTCATTCCCACAATCAAAACTTGGCTTACCAACACCAGTCTGTTTAAAAGGGTTAGCCTAGTACATTTGAAGCCCGATTTAAAGTCTTCGTGGTTATTCTATCCCATAAGCCTTTAAAATCTCTCATTCTAATCCATGGAGACTCCTCAATCGAGGAAGACACACAAAGGTGGAAAGGTGGTTAGGACAAAACCTGTGGACATGCATCTTTTTTATATAGAGCCCATGGAAAGGGAGGTCTTTCAAAGAGTGGGATGCCTCTCTTTCTTCTAGAATATGCAGAGAGGCCATCCAAAGGTAACAAAATAGTTTGCATCACACTTTGATACCAGGAGAACCAAGGTTGGGGATTTGGAATTTGAGGTGACTGAAGCCTCTATCTCAGTTGCAACATGAATCCCCATTACAAATGAAAAGTGGTTCAAAACCATGGATTTGAGTTTAGCCTAAACTAAAGATCTCTTTAAACCTGAACATCAAGCCAGTGATTTATCTAAAGGTGTGCCAAGGGGTCAATTGATTGAACAGTTTGACAGAATTTTGAAGATCATCCAGAGATATTTTATATGTGAAGGGAGATTTAACACATTGTACCAGTACCACATAAGGCTTTTGCTACATTTTTTTGGTAAAGTTAAGATGAATATTCCCTATTACTTGTTGAGGAGCATAGGTAATATGTCATATAGGATTCAATCCAAATCTAAGGATGTGGATTCTAGCCTTTTCCACTCTGGATTGATCAGAATGCTAGTCTCTGAGGAATTGGGTAAGAAAGAGATTTCATAGGAGCATTTTGTTGTTACTTCTCATTTCAAGTTGGATCAAGTATCAACTCCTCAATCATAGAATGCAAGTCCTTCATCACCCACCAGTGCTATTAAAGCAGGGACCAATAGGAAGAGAAAGGGCATAGCCCCTGTTAAGGTTTCAGAGGTCAGCAAGCAGGAGTTGAGGAGGAAGCTTGTCCTTCCCCACAAAGAGATTTTTCACCACCTCCTCCACCAAGGTTAGAAGAGGTTCCTTCTTCTACCAAAGCTACATCCAAGAAAGGGAAGAAGCTACTCTTCCCCTCTTCTCCTCTGGCAGTCAAAATCAAGGGTAAAAGACCTTTCACAAGGTCATCAATTCCTAAGGAGGTTTTTAAAGAGCAGTCTTTACCAAAAACCCCTATTCAAAAGAAGAAGGGTAAAGGCATTGGAAATCCTGTGGAAGAGAAACAAGAAGCCCCTGTATAGAAAGGGAAAGGTAAAGGTACTAAAATACCTTTGGAGAGGAACGATGAAACCTTTGTGAAAGAATTTGAAAATCCCGTGGAAAGAAAATAAGAAACCTCTGTGCAGAAGAAGAAAGGTAAAAGTAAAGCCTCCAAGAAACCTGATGAGGTAGACAAGACACTACCCATGCAGGTGGAAGAGGAGACTAAGAAAAAACCTATTGAGACTATGCATGTCACTACTCCTTCTGACAATCAGACCTTCAAAAGACTTATCAGGCAACTTAGGGATGTAAGAAAAGAGGTGGCTCAATTGAAAAAGGAAGCCATGTCTGACAGAGCCAAGATGACATAGCTTATGGATGGCTACAGTCACACCCTTGATTTGGCAAGGTTTGCAGCAAGAAGGGCCCAACCCCTTCATAGACAGCTAAAGAATCTTTACAGGCAGAATAGAGGCTTTCAGTCCCAGAATAGGAAGCTAAAGGTAGAGCTGCAACACTTTCAAGATGAGGTAGCCCAAAGAAATTTACAGGTATTGGTCAAAGCTGCCATTGAGAATGGCAAACCAACAGTTAAGGAGAGCACAACCACATTGAAAAATCATGTCATTGCTAAGAAGAAGAATTCTTTTGTGCCAAATGAAGATCCTCTTTCTACCAGAAGGAGTGTGAGGTTAAGTGTCAAGGTGACAAAATAGCTAGTGAAAGGTAAGCCCCATTTTTTAGGATGGTTCCTTTTTGGGAGAGTTAACTGGTATTCAAATATTACCTCTGCCATCTATACAGGCTTCTAAGTGTTTAAATATCAGAGTTTTGGGTTTTTTGCTAAGTGCTAACTCCCTCAGTGGTAAAATGAACTACCTACTGTACTACCAAGACACCTAAGTACAATGGGTTTGACATTATGAAACACCACCACTTGCTCTGCACACATTCAAGATTGGAGGCGTTGTGTTTTTGACAATGCTACCTAAACCTGCACATAGATGCAGCATAAGTGGCACTACCTAATATCTGGCAGAGAATAAACCTGCACATAGATGTAGCACAGTGGCGCTATGTAAAGGCGCTACCCAATATTTGACAGAGAACAAAGTCTGCATACAAGCGTAGCACAGTGGCACTATGTAAAGGTGCTACCTAATATTTCACAGAGAACAAAGGTTTGCACACATACACAACACGGTGGCACTAC
>JASDQU010439691.1:30085-42082 GCA_032191745.1 Picea mariana | reverse complement strand
AACTTGACCCTTCCTCTAGCTTAGTATTCTTATCAAGGGGGAGTGCTAGGAATGGTTGTCCAACCTTTCCTCTAGATTAGTTTTCCCATTGAAGGGACCCTAGTAAAGGGTCAATCGACCTTTCCTGCATGAGTATAGTATTCATGTTGGGGGGGAGGAATCAATAAAGGTTCATTTGACCCTTCCACGAGTATAGTATTTATGATGGAAAGAAACCCCAAAAAGAGTAGGTCAACCCTTCTTCCAGCACAATATTCATGTTGAGAGGGATCCTCGGAAAGAGTTTGTCGCCTGTCACGTGGTAGCCTCTCATTCATCCATGCCATCCATGCAATGTCATCCTATTGTGTCAGCACTATGTCATCATTCCTCATCACTGTATGGATCGTACAGGTGCCATGTGGCACAATCCTATTGGTCCATGAATCGGTCTGAAAGTGCCAAAACTGGGTGACACATGGTAGCCTCTAGTGCTGCCACATCATCATGCTAACACAAACATGACACATGTCACCTTATTCTCCTGCCATGTGTATTGTACATATGCTGACGTCAGCAGTACGGATGCTGACTCATCCTTATGTTGACTCAGGTAGGTTGACCAAACTTTTACCATGAATATCTTTCGATCCATAACTCTATTTGATGAGACGTTTGGGCCGTTAGAAAACTTGTGACACACTCCTCACAATAATGTCATTTTCACTAAGTTCTGTGAACTTCAATTTTTTACCCTTTCTCTATCTGCTAAGGCCATTCTGATCATCCTGAGTTGCCTCTACGAGTTTTGAGTTGTTCTTAGCCTTATCTGGATCCTTTTTGGATCACTACAAGAAGCCCCAAAGGTGTGTTCATGAAGCCTGAATTTGTTTGAGGAATAAGGACATGAAGGACAATGTAAATGGAGGTAACACAATCATAAATGGATAGTCATTGTCGTGTTGATTTCGATGATAGGTGTTACGCCACGTGGTTCCTCACAATTGATTATTTATGAGGTCATACATTTGGAAGCTCCAAATATGGGTTACAAAGCCCCTAGTTGGTTACAAGACAATTAATGAAAGGGTTAATTGGTTGTAACAAGAAAACCCTAAAGTAAAGAAATACATTATTTAGAAAAAGTATAAATACCCCTCAAGGAGTCTTTCATAAGTACAATTCACAATCCGAGATCTTTTCATTGAGTGACTTATAAAGAATTGCATTAAATGAGCATTAATTAAAGTGCACCATTAAAGAAGGAAAACTCAATAATGAAGATGCATAAGCATCAAATCTAAACACAAAACTTGATAATGAAGTTTGTCCCTGGTGGACTACGTCTTCGGGTCTTGCTCTCAAATGGGTAGGCTTTTTCATTAACTTAGCAAAAGAATTTGGAAAAATGCATAAGTATACCTCATTATGAAATCAAGCTGCAGAAATAATGCTCAAATAAAAAAAAAAAAACATCACTGAATTTGTGGCGTCGAATTATCCAAAAATGACTGTCTCCATGCCTCGATCCGACTCTAGCACTCCTAGGCCCAAGAAGAAATTCATCTCGGTTTTTGTGCCCTCCTACAACCTGCAATTAATTACTGTACTTCCTTGAAATGCATGCCCACAATCGTACTACACACGCACCACTTCCTCCAGGACTTGGCGGACTCAACACTTAAGTAAAATCCGCAACGATCATTACAAGGCATGGGTCGTTGGCCCATTGTTTTGGGCGTGAATGTTAAGGCGTAGTGTGGGGAGGCGGTCTCGGGGTCAAACCCGCGAGCCTCCCCCTTTTGGTTTGTTTTGTTGTAATATATATAAATACAAAAAAAAATTATCCACCAACTTTGGAGGTGGTGTTATCCAGGATTCTAATGAATAAACGTGGTCGGATTTGGCGTGGTCTGCCAGATTTGGCAGACCTGCCAATCCTTAATTTTTTTCAAAATTTGGATACGGGATTTCATTGCGCTTTTGTCGTCTGCCATGTGGCACCCATTGATTAGGCCATGTGGCATCCTCTCATTCAACCATGTCATCTCATCGTTTCAACGCCACATCATCATGCCATGTTACTGTACAAACCGTATGGGTTCCATGTGGCACAATCCTATTGGTCCACGGATCGGTCCGAAAGTGCCAAAACTGGGTGACACGTGGAAACCTCTAGCACTTCCACGTCATCATGATTATGTCATTTTGATATTGATGATAGGTGGTATGCCACGTGGTTCCTCACGATTGAGGATTTACAAGGTCATAAATTTGGAAGCCCCAATTATGGGTTACAAAGCCCCTAGTTGGTTACAATACAATTAATGAAAGGGTTAAGTGGTTGTAATAAGAAACCCTTAAATTAAGGAAATACATTTCTTAGAAAAATTATAAATACCCCTCAAGGAGTCTTTCATAAGTACAGTTCACACAGATCTCTAATGATTATCTATCTTATGAAGAAATTTTCATCTATTTGTGAATATGAGGTTGAGTCTGAGGTAGCAAGTCTGAGGGTGTGAAGGAAGGTCGAAGGTGAAGGTCTTGGAGTTGCAAAAAATGTGAGTAACCCTAGTTTTTGAGGTATCTGTAGGTTGCAGGTCAGAAGGGCACAAATGTACGTGGGATGCAATAGAGAAAAGCGTGGATATCTATGGGTAGTAGTGTAGGAAGGCGTGGATCTGTGAAAATATTGTGAAAGGGTGTAAATAGATGCATGGACAATATTGCTAATGCCCAGGTTTGTTTACTTATCTATCATCTTATACAATAGAGTGTCTATAGGATCAGAGGTATGTTTTTATGTGTGTTTATCATGGATGATATGGAACTTTCTTGAGGCATCTCTTGGAGGCCTAATTTGGATTTTATGAGCAGAACGAAATGAATAAAGATTATTATCAAAATATTCTTAGCAAAGAATAATAGATATACAATAAAATTGGTTTCTATTCAATAAGGAAATAAGATGAAACTGTAAAATGCAGCGGAAAACAAGCTTGCTAGAATGGTGACGACTTATCTCTGATAAGAGATGTGACGATTGATTTCATTCGCAAGAAGATGATTACAATGAGGATCTGAAGGCCTTTTTACAATAAACAGGAATTTCAAAAATCCTCGACATCTAAAAACCTAACCCTAGGAGATGATGCGCCAAAAGTCATGTGGGACCTATTTGGGTAAGTTAGTACATCAACTTCCCAGGGTCATAAATTTTGCTTACAATCTTTGTTTTAGGTGCATGATAGCCCATTGGAAAGGTATATCCGAGGAATACACATGTTTCCATCAAAATCTAAGTATGTCTATATTTTGACTGTGGCGAGCCCTAAAAATGTTGTTTAGGGCCTCAAAACGGCCCCGAAATTCAGGGACCCGAAAACTAGAAAAAAACTGCCAAAATGAGCCAGTTGGAATAAGTGGGAGGCCACCGAAATCCATATGGATAAATCCTCCCCCATTAGGAATAAATGGTATCCATTGCATTGAGTTCCCCCATCATATGAGAAAATATCTGCTGAATTTGGCCTCGGGTGAGCCACTTGCCTTGGTGCAGGAGTTTCCCTGCTTTGACAACTCGATAAAGTTGGATCCTTTGCTGGCGAGTGCCCTTGACCTCTTTGTCCACAATATGATCACTGGATTCCTGTTGTATGTAGTTGGGGTTGAGCTCTGCTGGTTTGAGCTATTATTCTACCTTTGAGGTGTGCAATAATGGTGGTAAATAAGGTCGAAGGAGATCCACATTGAACATTGGGTGCAGGCCAAGGAAAGGAGGAATTTTGAGCTCAAACGCATTATCACCCACACCTTGGTGATGGTGTATGACCCATAATGAAGTGGGTGAAGATTATAATGGGGTCTTGTAAGTCATTCTTTTTGCAAGTGCAACCAAACTTTGTCACCCACCTGAAACTTATGTGGCACCTGATGTTGGTCATGGCGCTACTTGTACTTGTCATTGGAATTCTATAGGATATATTAAACCTATTGGTGGATGTGATGGATCCGCTCAATGAACCGGGTGGCTTTGTCATATTCAGTTGGAGTCGAAGATGATTTAACTGAGGTGACCGCCAAGGGTAGTGCAACATCTATGGGACCCAATGGTTGGAATCCCAACCCCACCTGAAAGGGGTTGTGGTTGGTTGAGCTATGCATGACTCAGTTGTAGCTATGTTGGAAATAGGGAAGACTCGCATCCCATGTGCAAGGGTTATTGGAATTATGCATTCACAGGATATGCACGATCATTTGATTTACGACCTCAGTTTGGCCATTTGTCTGGGGGTGGAAGGCCATGTATTTGGTGAGCTTGGTGTCCAGCACTGACCAGAGGCTCGACCATAATGTGATGAGAAATCAAATGTCCCGATCCAAGACAATGGTTTGTGGTATTCCAAAATGTACCTAGGCTCATTCACAGAAGAGATTGGAAGTGGCCTCTATTGTGATGCTCTTCTTGCAAGTGGTCAGAATCTCCATCTTAGAAAAGTGATCGACCACCACAAAAATAGAGTCGTTTTCTCACTTGGTGGATGGGAGGCTCGACATGTATTCCATTGAGATGGATTCCCATGGCCTATCAAGAGTAGGAAGAGGGGTGTACAGGCCCTATCTCTTAGTGATCTATTTGGCAATAACACAGGTAGTGTAGGACCTAATATACTTGTTGACCTCCTGTCGAAGTTTCAACCTATAGAAATGTTTCTACAACATTTCCATAGTCTTTTAGACGTTGAAGTGTCCTACCACACAACTATAGTTGGATTCCCATATTAGCTTCTCTCACTCGCTTGATGGAACACAGATATGGCCCAGGTGACACAACAACCCATCCTGAAGATAAAAATTAGCAACAACTACGTTTGTGCCCAACATTTGGTAGGTGGTGGCGAAGTCTGGGTCTGTTTCATAGAGTTGGGGCCATCCAGAGGTCTCATGGCTGCAAAATTCTAGCACCGTGGTGAGTGTCACGACTGGTGTTATGCTAAGGCAATCAACGATGGGGTTGGTGCTTCCTATTTTATACTTGATGTTGAGGTGGAATTTCTGCAAGTATGTGTACCACTTCTGATGGTGGCCATTCTGTAATTTTCCTTGTGTCTGCATGAACTATAGTGGCTTATGATCAATGTGGATGACTGTCTCCTTCCCAAGAATGTAATTTCTCCATTGGCAACAAGCTTTTACAATGGAGTACATTTCTTTTTCGTAAGCAATTTACTTACAAACGATATTTGATAGTGTCTCACTATGATAGGCCACAGGGTGGCTGTGATGAGTGAGAATGGCGCCCACAACATAGTATGAAGCATATGTCTCGATCTCAAAGGGATGTTGTAGGTCCAGTAAGGAAAGTATTGGGGTTGATCACAAGCATTGCTTCAAATCATTGAACACTTTTTGTTGGGACCGACCCCACACAAATTTTTCTTTACCACCATTTCTGCTTACTTGGTTGAGGGCCCATGTAATATGAGAGAATATCAACACGAACCTGCAGTAGAAATTGGCAAGGCCCAAGAAGCTTCGAAGCTCAGTGAGTGTGGTTGGGGCTGGCTAGTCATATATGACTTGGATCTTGGTTGGATCCACATGTACGCCATGATGATCAATGATGTAGCCTAGGTAATGGACCCTGTCCATGCCGAAGGATCATTTTTCAAGTTGGCGTATAACTTGTGTTGTCGCAAGGTGTGAAGAACCTGTTAAATATGTTGAAAGTGTTTTTCCCAAGTCTTGTTGTAAATGAGAATGCCATGTGGATACACCACTACAAAATTATTGGTGAATGGTCACAGGATATCTTCCATCATCCTCATGAAAGTGGCTGGAGCATTTGTCAATCCAAAGGGTAGGACTAACCATTAAAAAATACTTGTCTTTGATTGTCGCAGTGTGGTCCATTTTGTGTACAAGTCGTCATAACTTCCAACATGGTAGTATTGTTCCTTAATAGAATCCCTGAAGGACTCCCAAGTGACCATGATTGTAAATAATGAGGGTTCCTCTGTTTTCTTCTGCTCATATAAAGTTTCCCACCAATCGTTGACATGGGGAACGACTTTGAGGAGTGAAAAAGTAATTTTTTCTCTATTCGAGAAGTTATGGAAAGAGAAATACCTTTCTAGCAGATTCAACCATTTGTGTACATAATTGACATCTATATGACCTTAAAATATAGGAATACCAAATTTGATTTGTCCCTTGAAGGGGGTGGTGCCTCCGTTTGAGGAATATGCATCGCATGTTGGTAGTCGCCAAAGGATTTGCACAAAATTATCCATCATCTCATTCTGCTATTGTGTGAGGGATTCCTCGAGCAACATTTTGAAGGGGTCTCCTGTGCCATCATCTTTATTTTCTCCCGCCATGAGAGGTCTCATGGGTGTGCGAGATCGTTTTTCCTCAAGAGAAACAAGCTCGAGACCCAATTCTTTGTACCCTGACCTTGTTGGGAACATGCAGTAAGAATGACAAGGAACATACCGCTCTGATACCACAAATCTAGATTTTATGAGCAGAATGAAATAAATAAAAATTATTATCAAAATATGCTTAACATAGAATAACATATATACAATAAAATTGGTTTCTATTCAATAAGGAAGTAATCTAAAACTGTAAAATGTAGTGGAAAACAAGCTTTCTAGAATGGTGCCGGCTTACCTCTGAGAAGAGATGGAAGGTTGTGCTCATTCACAAGAAGATGATTACATTGAGGCTCTGAAGGAATTTTTACAATAAACAGGAATTTCAAAAACCCTATACATCCAAAAAACTAACCCTAGGAGATGAAGCGCCAAAAGTCATGTGGGCCCCGTTTGGGTAAGTTAGTACATCATCTTCTAGAGGTCATAACTTTTGCATACGATCTTTGTTTTAGGCACATGATATCCCAATGGAAATTTCTATCCGAGGAATACAGATGTTGTCATCAGACTTTGACTTTTTCTGTAGACAAACTATGGCAAGCCCTAAAAACGTTGTCCATGGCCTCAAAACGACCCCGAAAGTCAGGGACCCAAAAACTAGGAAAACATTGCCAAACTGGAAAACTACCAAAATGAGCCAGTTGGAATCGGTGGGAGGCCACAAACATCTATCTGGATCAAGGCCCTTTTGGTTTATAATTGTATATGGTTGAGGTCCATGTTGTGGTGTCATTGATACATGCTTGAGACATATCCTCGGTACATTGTATATGGTTGTTATGGTTCATTTTTAGAATCACATCTTTTTTATATTGGCATATATTTGAGGCATATCTTATGGTATATGAGGTACATTGTGGTACACGGTTTGGATACTTAATGTTGATATGGTATATATGAGTAGATCTTGTTGATATATCAGTGATAGATAAAATGAAAGGGATAGTGACATGTTACAGGTTGATGACCAATTATATATTGATGTGACAGTGACAGGTTACAGGTTGATGGTCAGTTACAGGTTGATGTGACAATGACAGATTGGATGACAGGTTGATTACAAGTTGATTATTAGGGGCAGTGACAATATCAATGGTAGTGACAGTTTGGTCTACATTTATATTTCAAGGCGACATCACGAGAAATGAAAGAGGGTTGTAGCCTTCTTTCATTTGGTGTCGAAGAACATAGGGAGTTGTAGCTTCCTTCATGTTGGATCTTGAGAATCAAGGGGTTGTATCCTCCTTCTGGTTAGAAAAATAGAATTCAGGGAGTTGTAGCTTCCTTTAGGTTGGAGCGTGTAAATAGGGGTTTGTATCCTTCTTCCAGTTGTAGCTAGAGAATTAGGAAGTTGGTTCTTCCAATGAATGTATTCTTTTGATATATAAGAAAAAAAATTCGTCGTTTTTTTCCATTTTTTTCCACATAAATTCTAGTGTACTGTGTTTCTGTGGATGTCTATTATTCTCTATTGATTTATACTTCTCATGATATATTTATGATATACTGCTGATGAAATTAATGATTACAAATTGTGGTTAAAAGTAATAATAATTGGTCATCTTGATTCACCCCCCCTCTCATTATTCCAACAATTGGTGTGGTCACTAATTTCCGCTTCTATCCAACCCTTTCTGACAGTCTTCATTCCACTAGAACCTAGCTTCTTTATTCAACAAATTCTCCATGGGTGTTGTAATCTACACATAACCCTTAATGAACTTTCTGTAGTATCATGTATGACCCAGGTTTTCTCTCAACTGTCTGACTAATGTGGGTGGTTGTAAGTACAAAATCACTACAACCTTGGCATGATCCATTAATAATCCCTACTTACATACCACATGGCCCAAAAAAATTCCAAAAGGCACGCAGAAAATACATTTCTTCAAATTTAGTGAAATCGGACATTGTACACACCTATCCAACATTAACCTGAGTACTTCTATGTGATATTTCAATATACTAAACACAATCTAATCATCTAAGTAAAATTCAATTCACTTATGAATAAATTCCTTAAAAACTGTGAAAACCACTCTTGAAAAAATTGTAGGTGCATTCTTCAGGCCAAAAGGCATTACTGTGTACTGATAGCTTCCTCACTCTGTCGCAAAGGTAGTCTTATGTATCTCTTCCTGTGCAATCTTAATTTGGTGATATCTTGAAAATCCATCTATAAATAATAGGTCTTCTTCACTCCTACATTGTCTAGCACTTCATCTGTAAATGGTGTTAGAAATGGATCATGTAGACATGCATCATTTAAGTTCCTTAGGTCTACACAAATCCTAATTCCCCTTGGTTTTTTTTATCTTGCACTACCATTGGACTTATCCACTCTAATTCCACGACCGTTTGAATGATTTTGACTTCTAACATTCGGTCTATCTCTTCCTTTACCTTGTTTTTTATATTTCAGATTCAATTTGTAAGGTCTCTATCTTACTGGCTTAGCACCTGGTTACAAAGGGATCTTCATTTCTCCTAACTCACCAGCTATCCCTTTCATCTCTGAGAATGTATTTGGGAATAGATCCTAATAGTCGCGTAGTAAATCTGCATCCTTCTCCACATCTTCATAATTCCAGTAGTCTCCTACCTGCACAAACTTTGGATTTTCAGTTGTCCCAATATTTACCTTCTGTGTCTTTAGTGGTTGTGCATACACAACATATTCAAGCTTTGTTCCTTCTACTGTGTGTTCCCCCTCAGTTTTAGGTACTTATGTATTCCTTGGATCTTCCTCGTCTTGTTCTTCCTTAGAAACATTATAACATTCTAGTAATTTATGAATAGTCACAGAGGCTCTATGCGCACTACACATAGGTACTATCCCCATTGGCCTTTCTTCTAAAAATATCTTGGTTCTAATGGCATGTAAAGAGGAATCTAGTAATGGAAAATCATATTCAAATGTAAATGTTACCTTAAACCTTTGAGTTATCTCATCCCATTTTGTTGTTTCTTTGCACATTTCTAATTCCAAGTACCAGTTCTTAGGAATTGTATCCATTGTATGTATAAACATGTGCATCCATTCCTTCTTCGATACCGAACTCCATATGTTTCTGCACTACGCAATATGATTTGTTGGGTCACTTACTCCTGTATATTTTTGTGCAGTATACTCAACCTCGGTACCAAATCTTACTTGCATTAGTATTTTACACTGTGACTATTTTTCCATTCCCTCTTTATGTGCAACCCACCATCTGGCTAGAGTAGCCTTCAAGACAAAATCTAATTCCAAAAGTCTTTATTGTTTGGGTATCTTCAACTCAAACACTTGTATGAAATATTCTATTTTATTCAAACCATAATATTTGGGTGGTTCACATAGCTTAGTTCCAATCCAGCGCAATGATAGAGTAATGCAGGCACATCGTCTGGTGGATGCTTCGTGCATCCTATACTGCCAATGTTCTAGAACTTCCTCTAAGTCTGACACACATGAGATACTATTTCTCCAACTTAGTGCACCATCTACAATAGGGTTAACATATTCATCCATTCATGCAGTCATATTATACAATTTGTCAATTTCATTCCCTCTAGCTGGTTCGATATACCTCTTTCCTTTTATCAGATCCAAAGGTGCCATAACCTTCAAGTCTCCTACCTAAAATATCATTTCCATCCTCTTCATATTAAGAACTGTTTGATTTCCAAAGGCCCATTCTAACCCCATTAGTGATGGATATGGCTGAATATCATCCACAATCTCGATGACTTCAAAATTTTCTACATTGCACACCCCATCAATATTCATAGGTATCCCTATCAATCAGCCAATTGGTACTATCTTGCATTGGTTGGCCAATATTAACTAGATGGGATACCATATTAACTTGGGTTTCCCCATTATTTCCCATGTTTTCTTTGGTAACACATTTACATCATAAACCAAGTCTAAAATAACTTTATCCATGTCATATTCCCCATTCTATGCACTTAATATGAACTCTCCATTGGTCCTCTCTTTTCACAATACCTGATTCACTACCCTCTTTGAAACAAGAATTTCCCTTTATTGTGTGCAATGATTAATCATTTCACATATTTCATTTGGCGCAATTTCATATTTCATCAGTTATATGCAACTTCTCATAAATTCTCTTCGAGTACTTACCTTTTCAAGTGGCTTTTCTAGTATAGTATGATCATAAACAAGAGGAATAGATGATGTTGATGCTACCTAATACGGTCCTAGTATCTCTTTTCTTGTCCTCTGATATGTCTCCTTTTCTTTCTGAGGGTCAAATGTCAGCAAAGGTCATGCTTATTTCCTCACCCATTTCTCAACCCACCTCCCTCCATTCATCGCATCAACCCATTTTCTAGCTCCTCCTTGCATAAAAACTGCTATTATGGGTCCTTCATTGTGTTTATTGCTAGATATGTTATGTATGTTATGATTTGGGTTTTGGTTCCAATTCCCTCTTGCCTACCACTTGGCAAGTAGTTGAGGAAAATATTTTGTTGCATGATCTAGTTCTCTACAATATGTGCATGATCTACAATGATTTTTTCACTCACGAGCTAAGTGTCCTAGTTGATTACAATTGTAACATATTATTGGTCCTCTACCTCTTCTGCCAAAATTTCCTCTACCTCAACACCCATCGAATCCTCCTCAATTTCCTGGATTAAATCCTCTCTTATTTTTATACTGTAGACCGCCTCTGTTTGTCATAGAATTCTCCTCCTGGATCCTATGCATATCTGAAGTGTGCTCTCTTATCAAATAAAATGCATGACAATCCTTCTCTTCATGCCTGACTGACTTGCAAAAGTTAAAAAATAGATTCATTGGCATACTTTGGTATTTCTATAGTAATAGACACTCAGTCTGATGATGTCCCCATTTCTTACATATTTCACAGTATCCTCCCCCTGGTAATGGATTCATTACTCTAGTCACCAAATACTATGCAAAACTGGGGCATTCATCCTTATGGTGGCCTTAAATCCTATACTTGGTACACTAGAGATGTTCTTGCTTATCCTTCCCTTTTGTAAGCTATGCTAATTGAATGGTCAAGGTGGCTAATTGTGTCTGGACTTGCACCATCCCCCAATTGTCTCCTATAGGATATGCTTATAACTTCATCGCAATATCCAAAGAGTCAGGATGTGATGATACCTTCTATTGAATCAACAGTCGACGAATGTGTGGTATTGGTCCTGCAATAAACCATTATTGGTGTTGTTGATGAGGAATTTGAAATGTCAATCTACCCATCAAATCATTAAATATTTGATCATAGTCCAAACATATTCATTCCACACCTGTTTGATTTCCTTCAACTCTGTAATGTATTGCAACTCAGACTTCGGTTTCTTGAACTCTTTCAACAATGCTTGTCTTATTTTTGCTAAAGTCCCTGTTTGACCTATAGGCGTAGTACATTGCAGTTTCATGTACCAGGTCAATGCGCGGCCTCTAAATGTTGTTTCCAATTGTGCAATATTGGTATCCTCATCTTAGACATTCTTCGAAGCACAAATTGTCTCACATACAAATATATGTTGTTCTGGGTCCTTTGACCCAAGTCCCTGGAACTCAGGCATT
>JASDQU010439691.1:0-20797 GCA_032191745.1 Picea mariana | reverse complement strand
ACAATTTAATAAATTAAAAAATTAAATTAAATTTACCTTATTATATAATAATTAACTTAATTAATAAAGAAAATGAATTAATAAAACTTATTTACATATTAACATCAATTTTATTTACAATTTATAAGAAACATAATAAAATACATATTTTATGACTAGGTGGTGAAAAAAAATTAACCAAACTTTTGACCATAGATATCTTTCAAACTCTAAGTCAGAATAAGAAGAAACTTGAACCATTGGAATGTTGGCAAAATAAATAAATCAATGAAGATGTAAAAACTAAAATCAAATCAAAATGAAAATATCTCAAAAGAAACCAAACCAAAACATTCTAGAAAGCGATATTAACAAAATTTATATGGAGGGACCCACAATAATTTTAATAAATTATGGGGGGTCTTGTGGCCACAACAATTGGCGACACATGGGGACGAAACAATTATCTTTGGTTAAAATAGTAGGACTAAATATACCAAAGATCGAAATAAAAGCTTTCAAAAATTTCTCGCACATGATATTATCCCCAAGAGTCCCACATAAGACATAATCAAAGAAAAATAAGATTTTAAAGATGAAATTCGTTGAATGTCAATCTCTAAACAATGAATCCAAATATAGGGAATATTTATTAACTTTTAATTACATCTATACTATTGTATAGTAAAAATATCTAGGAGGTTATTAAAGATTAGTATGCATCTGTTATAAAATTACCTCTTTTCTCGACATTGCTTTGCTACCAATAGGCCTGTTCAGCACCCCAACGAAGTTTTCTCAGTACCATGTATGCATTTACCCACTGCCAACGAGTCTATTTAGTACCCCGACGGGTTTTCATACATTTCCCACACATGTGCTTTCAACTCTCTTGTTCCCACCCTTTTGATAAACATATTTGCAGAATTTATTTTAGGAATTAGGTGAAGAAAGCGAGGTGGTACAGGAGGCTTTTACTTAAAGGAATAGATGCAATACGATTTAAGTTTGACCCCACTAGTCTTTTCTTTATCTACCAAAGTAGAGTCTTTAATTGTGCAGGGGTATGGGAGGGATTCAAAGTAAAGACTGTAGGGAATTATTTCATTTATAAAGGTGAACTTATTGTTGATATTATGGTAGTTACGGGAGGTATGAACCTCCACGTGTAACCCTGACAAAAATAGAATATTCCAGGAAGCATGAAGAAACCCTAAAGCATTGGACATAACCCTAGAAGACAAGTCGACTAAAAGAAATATATAAAATATTGAGTTTTTAGCCTCCATAATGAGAAGTCGGCCCAAAAAGATAAGGAGGAGAAATATAAATACAAGACACCAGAGCTCATTTGAAAGACACAGCTCGCAACTGTAGAAATTTAGTGTGCACTGCAGAAATTTAGTAAGTGTGCAAGTTTGGAGAATAGATGCAGCTGCAACTACCACAACTAGTATTTTCGGTTTTAGGCTTGGACTTTCTCTTGCTTATGGTTTGGAATTTCTACTTGGTATGCTAGCTCTGGAGAGTGGTATGCTACCTTGATTGGATTTTGGACCTAGGGTTTTCTTTCAAAATTATTCTCTCTGTCAAGGTTAAGGTGCTCGGGGGTGGCTTCGGCCTATGGTTGGGTGAAAATATTGATATATTGTCTATGGTTAAACGAGCACAATTATTATTTCTAACAGGTTATGGGCCCACACTATCTTCAGATAGTCTAACCGTTGGAAGATAGATTGGGAGGATTTGGCTCAGTTACAGTTGCAGTTGCAGTCAAAGTTTTTGTTGTAGCAACGAAACCCTATCTCTCTTGTTAAGACACCTTAAGTGAAGAGATTGACCTAATTTTTGGATAGCCTAGTGCTCCCTAACCTAGCGCACCTCCTGGTACTCTCAGCAAGCTAAGACGTCAAGTTTGAGTTTTTGGTCAAAGTCAAAGGTTGACCAAGTCAAAGCAGCCATGACCTACTCTATGAAGTCAGAAAAAAAGTTAGAAGGGGATTCTAACTTCAGATCATGGAAGACAAGGATTGATCTCATCCTTTCCAAGAGTAAAGTGTTGGATATCATGAAAGGAAATATCATGGAACCACAGTTTGAAGAAGGAAAAGAGAAGGAACCTCAGAACGTCGTAATTATGGAGAAGTTAAAGAAAAATAACATCAATGCCATGAGTATCATAGTGGACTCTATAAAAGACCACTTGATACCCTACATCTCTCATCTTGACTCATCTAAGAAGATGTACGATGCCCTAACTAACCTCTTCTCAGTCAGAAACTTTGGACAAGTAATGAGTCTGAAGAATGAGCTCTTTGACATGAAAATGAATGATGATGACAACATAACATCATACTTGGTAAGAATCTCTCAGTTAAGATATCAACTACAAGCTATTGAAGAAATCATTTCAGAAAAGGAATTGGTAAATATAGTACTCAATGGCCTTCCCAAGGCATGGGATGCATTTGTCACAAGCATGAACAGAAGAAAGGAGTATCCCACATTTGAAGAAATATGGACTTGTTGTGCACAAGAAGAATCAAGGATTAGCGTAAGAAATTCCAAAGGAAATACGATGATCAAGATTTCACAACAAAGTTCAAGAATTTCAAGAATAAGAATAAGTTTGGCTCAAGGAAGAAACCAAATCAATAAAAGGATATGTCAAAGATACAATGCTTCAACTGTCGAAAATATGGTCACTACAAGAACCATTGTCCCGAGTTAAGAAAAGGAAGGAAAAAGACAAAGCAATAGTTTTTGAAGAAAGGGAACCCTCAAAGAAAGTCAAGCAGGATAAAACAAACTTCTTCTTCTAAGTCAAGGTAACAATATTCTTCAATTCTCTTGTATATACCATGTTTACATAGTTCCTTTACATATCATGTATATCTATTTCTTAGAAGAAAATATGTTCAAGGGAAACAATACACGTGGAAGAATAAAATGATAAGGATTGTTATCATGATGACTGTAAGTCAAGCAATACACATGAAAAGATGAATTATGTTGACAATCTTTGGTAACAATTCCTGTGGAAGCTACTATATAAGTAAAAACTGCTAGATAAGTCTAAATCAGAATCAAACCTGAGGAGAGCTAGAAGAAGTAAAAACAAAAAGAATTCAACAACCAAGAGGAAATTAGAAAAAGACTTGTGACACCTTGCATAAGCCAATAAGAATGCAGACGAAAGCATGGACTATATTAGATGGAGGGAGATGATTACATAATTCCAAAAGAAGAGCATGCATTAAGAGGGAAATAATCCTAAATAATATGATCCATTGAGGGTTATGAAGTATCTATCCATGTTCCCATTGAAAGTAGCAGCCACAAAAAGAAGCACGTGCTCAGTTTGACTCTAAAAAAAGGTTTTCTTCGAAAAGAAGCCTTAAAGTATCTTGGTTTTCCATCTACATCTATGAGCCCATGATGAAAGGAAGAAGTTGGAATCTTTAGGGCATGGAATCTATAGAAGACTCCATGGACCGAAGAGCTAAAGAGAAACATGAGGAAGAACATGAAGATTCCAAGAAAGAAAGAAAATCCAGAATAACCAATTATTATACTGAGAATCACAAAGACTACCAACTTGGTTTGAACCCACTAGAAGCAATCAAGAAGAAGAAATAGAAGTTATGATAAATAACATTGTATGTAAGAAAATGTCAAAAAGACTTATAAATGGAAACATTGCAAGATTCATAGGTTCTTCTAGAAGGAGGGAGAAAACTATGACAACAACTTGTTCCAGTAAACCAGATATACCTCTTGTAGTATCCATGGATTGGAATTTACATGTAAAAGACTGTTATTCCCAATAAAGTAAGTGAGAAAGAAGCTTATACCAGAAAGAGACCCATGTATGAAGATATAAGAAGACCTTGTATGGATTCAAACAACTTGATGCAGAGTATCTCATATACAACAGAAGCGTGGTGAAAAATTTCTATGACAGAGATAGTGTATTAGAATAGTTACTCAGAAGTATGGGATGATGGATTGCTAATCCATAGAAAACTCTCTTGATGACAAAAGAAGTTCTACTTGAATATGTTTCAGTTTGAGTCTTGCCATGATATCATGAGCTAGCAGGAAACATAAGTGTTGAATTTGACCATGATATATTGTAATGATCAAAGATATATGAAGCCTTCATAGAAAACCAGTGTTCCATGACAGACCGAAGTACATTGAGATCAAGCATTTCATTCTCTGTGATGAAGTCCAGAAAAGAGAAGTGGTTCTCCAATATATCTCCATAGATGAGCAGATAGAAGATATTTTGGTAAAGCCTCTATCCAAGATGAAAAATTTTGTGTACTTAAGAAACAAGTTGGGGCTCGTGGAGATGACTTCCTGATTGAAAAAGGAAGAGATTACTCCTAGGTTGGGAGGGAGCACTGATGTGTTATTGATTTATGGATAGTCATTTTTTAGTTCGAAAAATGGTCTAGGATGAGAAATTCCTTTCTAGTTTGGAAAGTGGTTTGAGATTTCTGACGAACATGAATTTTCCAGTTCGGAAAATGGTCTAGATTGGACAATAATTTTCGTAATGAAAATGGTTTGATAGATTGTTGATGTACCATATAAAATGATTCCCCTTGTGGCTAGTGTGGGGGAATGGTCTAGGAAAATCATTCTTCTTGGTAGTCACTCTGAGTAGTGGTCAAGTAGAATGGTCCTCCTCGCCAAACAATCATTCTTTCAAAGTTCATAGTTGTGAGAAGTTTCGAAGAATGGTTTGTTTTGGAGGTTGGTGCAGGACAGTCATTTTCATTAGTAAATGGTCTAAACAATCATTTCCTAAGGAATACTCATTCTATCTAGGTTTCACTATGATTAGTGCCATAGGAATGGCCTAGTTAGGTGAATGGTCTAGGTTTAACAATCAAGGAAAGGAATTCCCTAGGGAATAATCATTCTCTCCAGGTTGCACTATGACTAGTGTTAGAGGAATGGCGCAGTTAGGTGAATGCTCCATGCTCAAAAATCAGGGACAATTATTCTGCTATTCTTGAGAAGAATAGTCTAGATATCCCATGGATGATGTTTTACCTTCTAAGGGAAGATGTTCTTCCAGATCTCACAGATGTGAGTGGAAGAATGACTCAGATGACTCGGTTTATATCATGATATTGTTTTATGTAGGTTGATATCAGATGATATGATTTCTATGGAGACTATATGTCTTTGGACAATAGATGTATGCTACTGTGATGGATGTGTTCCATTGGTTGTGACTATGTGTCATTGATTAAGTAGCTGTGTGCTACTTGGTGTGGTTGTGTATCATTGGATAGTAGTTGTGTACTACTATGGATAGACACAATTGTGCTCTATTAAATGACATTGTTCTAATTGCCATGTAGACTATCAGTAGTGTTGGAAATTATTATTAGCTATATGGATAGTTAGTGTGCTGGTGGAAAAACATTCTCCAGACGGAAAATGGTCCAGGAAATTTATTCTTCTAGGACGTATGTCTGGATTAGAAGAATAGTCCTTGTATCACATGGTGTGGCTTCCAACCTCTGTTGGAATAGTTATTCTTCTAGGACATATGTTTGTATTATAAGAATGGTTCTTGTATCACTCTATGGAGTGAGTTACTTATTCAACATCATGCCTGATTACTCAGATGGAGTATGGCTTCAAGAGATGATGAAGTTGATGCTATCAAATGATACTGATAGTGATGACGGTACTCATGATCTAATCGTGAGATAGCCTGTGTGGCTATGATGATGCTACCAGTTGAATGGTATGTTTGTGCTCAATACCATTTCTTTCAATAGCTCCCTATATAGGAGGAAGTGTTGATATTATGGTAGTTGCGAGAGGTATTAACCTCCACATGTAACCCTAACAAGAATAAAATATTCTAGGAAGCAAGAAGAAACCCTAAAGAATTGGACATAACCCTAGAAGACAAGTCAGCTAAAGTAAATATATAATATTACGTTTTTAGCCTCAAGAATGAGAAGTTGGCCCAGAAAGCTAAGGAGGAGTAGTATAAATACATGACGTCAGATCTCATTTGAAAGACACAGCTCACAACTGCAGAAATTTAGTGTGCACTGCAGAAATTTAGTAAGTGCGCAAGTTTGGAGAGTAGTTGCAGCTACAACTACTCCAACTAGTATTTTCAGTTTTAGGCTTGGAATTTCTCTTAGTTATGGTTTGGACTTTCTTCTTGGTACGCTAGCTCTGGAAAGTGGTACGCTACCTTGATTGGCTTTTGGACCTAGGGTTTGCTTCCATAATTATTCTCTCTGTCAAGTTTAAGGTGCTCGGGGGTGGCTTTGGCCTATGGTTGGGTGACAATATTGCTATATTGTCTATGGTTAAATGAGAACACCTATTATTTCTAACACTTATAATACTTGAAACATATCTTAATGTTCCCCATAGATAACAATTGATTTGAGAGAAATTGAAAAATTGATAAAGATAACCTTTAGATAAATCAAATCCTACTAAAATGGCAGAGTAAATATTTCCCCATGTAAACTAACTCTTGTAGCTTAATAAATATTTTCCCTCGGAGATACTTTGTAAATACCACAAAATCCAATCCAAACTAAGAATAAAGAAAAACCAAGCAAATCAAACTCTAAACCAAAAGTGAAATTAAACCACTAATCAAATTATGAAAATTTCAAAAAGGAAACTATAAACTTTAAAGACAACCTAATAAGCCACAATCAAGATAAGAATAAGAAAGAAATATCTTAACATAAGAAAACATAATGAGATGCATGTTTTCATTTACGTTGAAATTGTGATTTATTATGTCTTGAATGCTTTGTAATAGCTCAAGCTTTTATCGCAAAACAAAATTCAAACTAAAGGGAAGTTATGATTACAAATTTACTCATAAGTATTTTACCAAAGTATTGTCCCTCTTTGTACTTTTTTCAAATCTTACTTMTTGCAAAAATGAATAACCTTTAATGATGAATTTAAAGAGTAAARCTTAAAACTAAAACAAAAACTTTAATGAAAAGAAAGATAAATAAGATGATAGRAAAAGAAAAAAGGTAAAGGAAAAGTGATTACCTTGGCAATAGTTCACTATAGCCATAATCTCACAAGCTCTTTATTCAAMGAGAAGTAATAAATTGTACTAAACCTAATTAAAAAATAAAACAAACTAAAACTACTCATATTYTATACTACTCTAATCTACTTTGTTAGCKCTCAAAATGTACTAGTAAGTTTTTAAGCGYTTTCATTAATTTGTTCTTGATTTGTCAATTTCCTAGGTTTTTTGGCCAGTGTCATAACTTCCAAATCCTTCATCGAGCTTTAGCTAGCTCCCATTGATCGTTTTCACTCAAGATTCTTGTGATTCAGTCTTATGACCTGCATTCCAAAAATAAAAATACAAATATACATTTTCATTTCTCCAAAATAAGACTGGTGTGAACTACTCATATTCTATCCTACTCTAATCTACTGTGTTAGCGCTCAAAATGCACTGGTAAGTTTTTAAGCGCTTTCATTAATTTGTTCTTGATTTGTCGATTTCCTAGGTTTTTTGACAAGTGTCATAACTTCCAAATCTTTCATCAAGCATTAGCAAGCTCCCATTGATCGCTTTCACTCAAGATTCTTGTGACTCGATCTTATAACCTGCATTCCAAAAATAAAAATAAAAATATACATTTTCATTTCAATTCCAAATATTAAAATAAAAATATACATTTTCATTTCTCCAAAATAAGACTGGTGTGTGTGCACAAGTGACCTAGTCTAATCCTAAGCCATATCAAATATCACCTATATTCCAAACTCCGAGTCAAAGTGCCATGTGCCGAGATCGCAAGTGCCAAGAGATCGTGCTTCTAGAAGCCGATTTCAATATCTAGTTGTTTGCAGAGATTGAGGTCTTGTGCCAAGCTAACAAATTTGAAGTCTACATTTCATCAATGCACAACTTGAAGTGGCAATGGTGATTGCAGAGAGAAAGTTACATGTTCCAAAGATTGTACAGGTGTCGAATTTTTATGAGATTGCATGAAAGTCCAGTTGCCAGAACTAGTCAGGTGTGAGAAGCTCACAAGAAAATCTCATTGGAATGACCACCGAAAGATTATTGACCAGATGCGTGAAGAAACCAAGGCCCAGATCCGAGTTCTGCCAAGGGATCAGCTTCCTTTCTGGACTCTGCCTTCAGACGAGATTGTGCAGGTTGCTGGTGAATGGAGTTTTGCAAAGAAAGCATTGAGCCTTATTTCATCACGATTGAAAGGAAATCCTCCAAGAGAACGTGAACGTGAGTAGAATGTGAACGTGAATGGGAAAGAGAATGGGAACGTGGTCATCCATCACCTTCACTGACCAATGTGTACTCTCCATATCGTCATATTCAATCAGTGGATGCTTTTTCACTACATGGAGGCGCTATCTCAAGTCGTGCACATATGCTTCCCGAGGTTGTCCAACATCATGCACGTGATTATGATCCTTCTTTTTTCTAACGAGGAGCTTGTATTCCGAATCCTTTTCCCAAATAAGAAAGTTGGTAGTGTCATTGGAAGAAATGGAAGTGTTATTAAAAGTTTGCAAGATGACATTGGGGCCAAAATTAAAACTATCGATCTAGTTCCAGGGCCAGATAATCGGATCATCATCATATCAGCAAATGGGGTGCTAGAGGATAATTTGTTTACTTCCCAGGAAGCTCTGTTGTATATTCAAAGTCAGGTTGTGGATATTGGATCAGACAAGGATGGGGTTATTACGATAAAGCCTCTTATTCTATCCAATCAAACTGGTTGTGTGTTTGGGAAAGGAGGTGCAATTATATCTGAAATGACAAAACAAACCCATACAAATATTCGAATTATACTATAAGAAGACCTTCCTCCATGTGCTTTAGATTCAAATGAAATGGTTTAGATTGTAGGTGACATAAGGGTAGAACCGTCAGCACTCTTGCAAGAGAGTGAATCTAAATACCTTGATGCAAAGGATGGGATTACACAGTCATCAGCAGTCATCATCAATCAAAGTAACCTATAGGAGCTCGGCCAAATCCATTTTTACCTATACTCTGTTTTTTTATTTTTTCCTAGGAGTATGAAAGCATGCATCTGAAGATTCAAGGTATCATACCCTCCCCATAAGTAGAACGATATCAAGATCATGTACATATCACTAGTATAAATGTCTACACTTGTTTCACAAAGAAATTTGAATTGTATGTACACAGTGACATAGAAGTCTAAGCAAAGAAGCAATGATATGAAGTCTGAGTAATATCTTTGTAATTAGTTAAAAGCAACATTATTGGTTCAGAAGCAACGAAGATATTAAACTCCAAGTCATAATTCAATCAAGTATTCGAGTATTTTAGTCCAAATTGTCTTCTACAAGTGGTTGCAGCATCTGTCGACCATTTTTCACTTATCACACTAAAAACCAGTGATTTTCCAACAAGGTAGAAGATAAGTTCAAATTGAATTCTGTTTTGGTCAAAGATGAAGAGGTTTCGATGCCCAACTGTGATTGAAGTTTCTAGAAGGTGTAGTCATCCTCCAACAAGCAGAAGGAGTTGTCGGGGTTTGAGTCCCTAAAAATAGGATCTTGATCCTATAATTTTGTAATAGATCAGATTATAGACTATTTTTAGCTATTCAATCCCTTTTTCAAGGATCTTAGTTAATCATTGTAAGGCTACAAAGCCAATCATTTCTACAGTGAATAGGGTTCCAAATTGAAGATCCATATGTACTCTTTTGTGATTGAGACCTTTGAATATATTATGGAATGATAAGCTTCTGTCATTTGATATTGTTCAGACCTTCATTTTCCTTTTTTATTCTGTACTTGTGAGTTTTATATAATGTTCATTTCATTGTTTATCTTATGATTGATAATTGTCTTCTTCTCTCTATATAAATAAACAAAGAGCCACAAGTCATTTTGTAGTTTTATTCAACCTTTCACATGTATTTTTAGATGTGATGTTATTGGCATAGTTAGCATTCTTCAGCCACTTCAGTTTGACAAATTATCTAATCAGTACTCTTTGATAGCCTTGTTTTGTCCTGATGTGTTCGAATTTTTATTGAGTAGAAGAGTGAGTGTGTGAGGTGTTCATCTTTGATCCATTATTTTTATACCTTTATTTAAATATTTGATTAAGTTACCAAGCTCTTTCCCTTTACAGTCAGGGAAAGACTCTTGGAGTGATAACAAATTGGTGTCGTTGTCAGGGAATGGAAGTGAAGTATAGCGTCCATGGGAGACAACATAGATCTGACTCTTGATGGCAGACAAGAGAAGGAAATAGATATCGACTGTAACAATCTGCCTGGTGACTCCACAATCAAATACTCCAATGGGGAGGATCCGGTTGACATAAAGATGAAAGAGCATAAGGGAAAATCCAGGTATCATTTTATGAGCCTTCTTCATGAACTATAGTTGTTCTTTATCAGCTCATTCTTGCTTTTCCCTTCACGTATCAAAAGGATCATCTTGTGTTTTGTTTATTCATATGATAATCATGCTTATTTTATATATCCATCTTTAGAAGAAGAATATATCCATACTGCTTGTATTGTAGATGTCGATTCAGTATCTTCATCTCATCTTGTTCATAAAGATGATCTTTGTATTCAAATACCTCTTGACTTTGATCAGTCATGTAACCTTACGGAGGTCGAAACTGATTCAAAACCTTTTCAGATCTCAACACCTCTTGCCATTACTTCTGAACCTTGCCATCAACTTGTTAATTCTGATGATTACCCCACTGCTTTTCAAACTAGAATCGTGATGAAGATGTTTAAACCTTTAAGGCTGCCATACCTCCTTAATCCTTATCCTCTTGATTTCCTTGAGTATCTTCCCGATTTTTCTGAAGAGGATCAGGTCACAGCTGAGAGGCATTTGGGGGATTTTGAAAACTTTGTTGATCAATTCGAGATTATACATGATGATGTTATTATGAGGTTGTTCTCCAAATATTTATTTAGAGATGTTGTTGTATGGTTTAATAATTTGAGGGCTGATTTAATTGGTTCTTGGATCGAGTTGTCTAAAGTTTTTTCAAAGCATTGGGGAGAGAACAAATCTTTTGATTTGTACCTCGCTGATTTTTATTCCTTGAGGAGAGAGGAGGAAGAAGCTTTTTCTATCTTTAACAGAAGATTTTATAACATTTATCATAACATGCCCTTGGAGATCCGGCCTACTAAGGTCACCGCCATGGTATACTATGTTATGGCACAACATTTAGATCTTGTTCTTCTCCTGTTAGAAAGGAAGTCGTCATCCTTAGCATGTTTATTTGAAGATACCCAAGAAATTGAGGAGAACATCCATGCTTCCAAGAGGGTTAGAGATCCAGCTTAGTTTGAAAATATGCATGCACATGAGCATGGAAACTGTCAGTATGAAGCAGATCTTGAACACCAACAAGAGTGTGAATATATGTCAGATTGGGAATCAGATTCTCCAGTGTTTGCAGATGTTCCTATGGACAGGTATGCATGGAAAGTTACTAATCAGTTTTCAAACCATTTTGATCATGAGGTAACTGATGATTGCCTAGGTAACTATATGTTATTAGTTGATCATAATCCATATAATTTAAACCATGTTTTGTCATTATCTTATGAGCATCATTCTGAAGAAATGATCGTTTCTATCGATGATCAAGATTTTATAATAAGGGAACTAGAAAGTCATCAATTTTGAAGCAAAGAGATATTCATGGACGAGGATTTCATGGATCAACATGCTTTTGATTTCAGTTTTAAATATCCTTTTGTAGCCTTAATGGAGTCTTATGGTTCAGAGTACATGAAAATTTCATATTTCTTTTACTCATCATCTCTTCCGGGTGAGTCTTATTTCCTGAAGGAGTTTTTATCATTGTTGATATGTTTCAGTTATTATTTATTGATCAGTGATAGAGAAAAGATCATCTTAATTTTGAAGTTGCTTGAATGGCTACTGTGGAAGTTCTCCTTTACTTGAACAAGGTGCAGATTTGGTTAGAAGTAGGGTAGTGTAGGAAATAAACTCTCTTCCCGAGATTTTCTTTTCCTTCAAGTTTGTAGAAATAACAGTGAGTTTGTTTGATAAAGGCGGGTTTTGAAGGTGTTCAGAGAATGGTTGCACAGTTGACTACATAGCCCAATGGTAAAGGCACATGGTCTGCTAATTTCTTGGAGCCTCGCAGGGAGGTCTCCATTCTAGTTGGAGCCAGATGTTAGAGCTCAAAATGTACTGGTGATTTTTTAAGCGCTTTCATTAATTTGTACTTGATTTGTCAATTTCCTAAGTCTTTTGGCCAGTGTCATAACTTCCAAATCCTTCATTGAGCTTTAGAAAGCTCTCGTTGATTGCTTTTGCCCAAAATTATTGTGGCTCAGTCTTATGACCTTCATTCCAAAAATAAATGTTTCCTTCATTCCAAAAATAAATGTTTCCAAAATAACATTGGTGTGTGTGCACAAGTGACTTAGTCTAATCCTAATCCATATCAAATATCACCTATATGCCACCAAAGCCAAATTCTGAGTCCACATGTCAAAGCGCAAGTCAACACATAAGTCACAAAGTTCAGCTTTGAGCGCCAAGCCCTTCTTTTCCATATGCCTCATAGATATACCACTATAAGCCTCGACAAATATAAAGTCTATAACGTCTAAACATCCCGATGCATGTGGGATCTTGTTCGAGAGGTTAAAATAAAAATAATAAAACACAGTCAAAATGCCATGTGCCGAGATCGCAAGTGCCAAGAGATTGTGCTTCTAGAAGTTGATTTCAATATCTAGTTGTTTGCAGAGACTAAGGTTTTGCGCCAAGCTAAAAAATTTGAAGTCTACATTTCATCAATTCACATCTTGAAGTGGCAATGGTGATTGCAGAGAGAAATTTACAGGTGCCAAAGATTGTACAGGTGTCAATTTTTTATGAGATTGCATGACAGTCCAGTTGCCAGAACTAGTCAGGTGTGAGAAGCTCACAAGCAAATCTCATTGGAATGACCACCGAAAGATTATTGAATAGATGCATGAAGAAACCAAGGCCCAGATCTGAGTCCTTCCAAGGGATCAACTTCCTCTCTGCACTCTGCCTTCAGACGAGATTGTGTAGGTTGTTGGTGAATTGAGTTTTGCAAAGAAATCATTGAGCCTTATTTCATCACAATTGAAAGGCAATCCTCCAAGAGAACATGAACATGAGCAGAACATGAACGTGAATGGGAAAGAGAATGGGAACGTGGTCAACCATCACCTTCACTGACGAATGTGTACTCTCCATATTGTCATATTCAATCAGTGGATGCTTTTTCACTACGTGGAGGTGCTATCTCAAGTCGTGCACATATGCTTCCTGAGGTTTTCAAACATCATGCACGTGATTATGATCAGTTTATTCCACAGAAAAATCAACAATGTAGCCTTCGCTTACTCGAGCAAACTAGAAGTCAATAGGTTGAGTCCACTTATTATCCAACACTTTCAATATTTCAAGATTGGATTGATCCCAAGCCACTGGTTCTAAAGGCAACACAATAGAATTGGTAGCAATTTTCCTTTTTAGTCATTCATACAACAAACAAGAAAATTTAGCAAAGAAAATATCATGCATATTTGTGTAACGATAATCATCTTTCCATTTCTTCACATTCACTTTCATACCCTGAGTTTCTCTCAAGTCAAACTCATTCTCTTTCACATTAAACCAGTCTTGAATTTCCTCCCAATATGGATGATATCTCATCTCTTACCTTCATCATTCCCAACAATACTTCCGGGTCCCAGCAAAATAACCATTTGTTGGCATTTTCTTCCACGTTTGCATGTGTCCTTCCTAATGTTGGGGAGTAAAAACATAAGGTTCATCCAGAGTTGACCAAAAAAATGCATAGAGCATCGGTATATCAATCCTTGGCCAAGGCTAAGGAAGGTCTAAGCCGAGATGCAGAGAGGATCATAGACACCATAAGGTCGTATGACAAGGATGAAGGCTAAACACACAGAGATCCATCGGGTCTGGTATTCATGCGACTCATATATAAAAATTTATTAGGACTAAGAAGTAAAACAATACACACACATATCCAAATCATACATGATAGACACATAAGAGATCATAATTATTACATCTTTATTACTAATTCTATTCCATTATAATGGAGGCATGCATTACGCAAAATATATATGACATATACAGAACTTTGTATGTTCTCTATATAAATTCTCATAAATACAACACACTATGGAATGCACAATCTCTCAAGACTTCAGACATACAACGGACTCAGGGATATATTCAAAATCATTATAGAATTACAACAGACTCAAAGTGAGTCTGATACTAAGGACTCAATGGATCTCCTCTAAACCATCTAGCTAGCCCCATTTCTGATATCACTACTTCCTTTTATATATTTCTCTGCTTGGGAGCTCTGTCTCTTTCTACTCTTCTCCACTCACTTGACTAGAAAAACTACCTTGCATGCTTCTGGCACCTTCCTGTAGTCCATGTAGCCTTCAAGAATTAGGGAAATCTTAATTTCCCTGCCAGCTCATCTTTTGTCAGCTCCACTATCCCTTGTTTTGTTGGCAGTAATCATTCAATAGGATTTCCTAATGATTATTTTCTTTATTTTGGCGCGTGTCTTCTTGATTTCTAGTGTGCATCAAAACTGGGATCAGAATGCATTCAATGATATTTTAGGCCTATCACGCACAATCAAAATTCGTTCCAGCATTCACTCTTTGTCATTATTCACACATTAGCTTAGGCGTGCACAAATCTTTGGAATGAGCGTGCACAACTTCGTTTATGTGTGCGTGAAAAATGAACCCAAACCTGTGGGTGCCAACACCCCCCTCATCTACGTCATCACCTTTTCGTCCTCATATGTGTAGCTCATTGTAACCTTTGGTGCCTCAAAACACATTTTGTTTAACCCATTTTTTTAATTTATTTAATTCAAACATTATTTTAATTAATAAATTATAATAAATTTTTTTTAATTACTTTAAAATGTTTAATCCTCAAAACAATTTAACTTCAAACATTTTTTTTAAATGGACTATTGTGTAGTGGAATTAGGGTTAAAAAAGGTTGGTCGATGTTTAATAATGTTGAAAAGAGGGGTTTTGGCACAACCTAACCTGAATTAAAAGGTACATAATTCATCCATATGAAGCCTGATTATGTGATGCTAAGAGAATGGGGAGAGGTTTATAATGAGAGAAATTACCAATTCATTCATGCATTTTAGAGGTTTCACAATTAATAAGGTTTAGTTGATTATAAATCCTTGGTGATTGTTTTGTCACTTCTGGACCTCATATTTTGACTATGTCAGCGAAGTTGGATTCGTAATCTCGTAAAACATTGATCCAGGTGGATATTGGTGGCAACCCACCTATTCTAACTAGCTCCTTTTGACAGTTTTAGTTCAACACGTTCTTTTGTAATTCTTTGTAATTGTGGATTCTACACTTTCGGGGTTGTCTAAAGCCCTACACAGCTTCCAGGTGGATATTGGTCGCTTCCCACCTAATCCAATTGGCTTATTTTGGAATTTTTCATGTCAATACATCTTTATGTACTTCTAGGGTCGTTCTAAACAATGTTGTTTTTTTGCTTTCCACAATCAAACTATAGATGGAGTCAGATTTTGATGGCATACTGTGCAGTTCTAGAAAATACATTTCCAACAAGTTATCACGTGCTTAAAATAGAGGTCGTATGCAAAAGTTAAGACCCCGGGAAGTTGAGGTACCAACTTACCCATCGAGGACCACATAACTTTTGATGTTTCATCTCCAAGGGTTAGGTTTTTGGATGTCTAGGGTTTTGGAATTCATGAGTAATGTTAAAAATACATTTGGAGCCTCATTGTAATCATTCTGCTCAGACGGATGCACATAGAAACCACGTCTCTTCTCAAAGATAGCTACCACCATTCGAGCAAGTTGTTTTCAGTTCTGCGGTTTTACAGTTTCAACCTATTTTATTTATTCAATAGAAGTTATTGTTCACTAGATATTTTTTGTTGTTCTCTGTATCTATGTGTTATTGTATTCAGTATGTTATTTATTTCGTTCTTATCATAAAACTAGATCAATGGTATTAGAGCGGTCTGCTCTTCATTTATTTTCTCTGTGCATGTCCCCGACAAGCTCTGGGTACAAGAAGTTGGGATTTGAACCAGTTGAGCCTTTGTAAGACCGGTCACGCCGAGCCCGACAAAAACTCATGGGGGATAAGAAGAAAGATGATGGAGCAAGCGATCCTTTTAAACTGTTTCTCTAGGGATCCCTTGCGCGACAAAGGAACGAAATGATGGATAACTTTGCACAGATACTTCAATGGTTGCCCACAGAAGACACATCTTCATCAAGAGGCCATGAAACCCCCTTCAAGGTACAAGTAAATTTTGATATTCCATTATTTGAAGGACTGATAGATGTGGATGTTGTAGATACATGGTTGAATTTGCTCGAAGAGTATTTTTTGGTCCACAATTTTTTCGATAGGGAAAAGATTACTTTTGCAGTCCTCAAGGTCATCCCCCATGTTAAGGATGGCTGGGATACTTACTCTAAGCAAAGGACCATAAAGGAATCTGAAATATTTGCGGTCGCCCCCACATGGGATTCCTTAATGGATTCCATTAAATAAAAATACTACCATGTTGGAAGCTACAAGGAACAATACAAAAGATGGACCACCCTGTGTCAGGAAAGGGACCAAACAGTACCATATTTCACCAATATTTTCCATACCCCATGCACCAAATTGGGTATCAAAGACTCTGAATGACATATGGTGCTCAAATACCGTGGTTTTCTGCATAGATTCATTCAAACAGAAATGGAGTTTCTATACATCACATCATTGGGTACGACTTATAAATATGTTTTCAAGATCGAGCAAAAATTTAAGCAGAAGAGGTGAGAGATTAGATCTGGAAACTCTGCATAGCTGAAGCAAGGCAAAGGCATCCCCAAACCACAAAACAAGGGATAGAGAAAATATGGCCACTCTCAAGACAACCAGTCCAAGCTACAACACAAGAAGGGTAATGAGAAGTCAAAGAAGGATATAGGAAAGTGGTGTGAATACTATAAAATCCCTTGGAAAAACATTGAAGAATGTCGCTCTAAGTCGTCACTAGTGGTTGGGCTGAAAGCTTCTAAGTCAGAGGAATATTCTAACTCTAAAACAAATCCAGAAGGACAAAAGAGGATTATCGATGCTGAACCCAGTTCCACTTTCGCTACCACCAAATTCCAACCAAGCGAACCAGAAGAACTAGAGGAAGGGGAACACCTATTTCACTCACAGATGTGGGAAAGGGGGCTCTACTTCATTTCATTGTTAATAGCAGTAGTTAGAAGAACCTGATATCAACAGAGGTTGTCAAGCGGTTGGACCTATCGATGGCACCATACCCACATCCCTACACCATTGGATGGCTTCGACAAGGAATATATCTCCAAGTCAGCCAACAGTGTCATCTGCCCTATGACATCAAGCCCTTCAAAGATGAGGTATTGTGTGATATTGCTCCCCTTTAATTTTGTGATGTTATTTTAGGACAACCATATTTGTGGAAGTAACATGTTGTGTATGAGTCTAGACCTCGCAGTGTTATTATTACTTTGGGTAGACAATTATACAGGATACCAGAGGTAGCACCGCCTACTGCTATTTCTTTAATCTTTGGTAAGGAATGCAGTAAGGCCATTTCATAGACCAGTAAGTTTGTCTTATTTGTGATCCATGATCATAGTAAGTAGAAGGTCTCTTCCACATCTATGACCTCTACATAGAGCCTCTCTTTGCAGTAGAAGCAAGTGGAAAAAATTGTGGAAGAGTATATAGACATCTTCTTCTCACCCACCAGGGTACCAATGAACTGCCAAGTCAAGAATCCAATTGATCTAACCCCCATTGCACCTCTTCCTAATGGACCAGTTTATCATCGCTCATTGATGGAAAATGATGAAATAAAGCATCAGATCCAAGAGTTGCTTCAAAAGGGGCACATCAGACCCAACTCCTCCCCTTTCGAAAGTCTGATTGTACTAGTGCAGAAGAAATATGAGGCCTAGCGGCTCTTCATTGATTACGGAGAATTAAAAAAAATCACAGTCAAGAATCGGTATCTAATTCCCTGAATTGGTGACCTTATTGACCAACTCAAGGGGGCCAAGTTCTTCAACAAGATAGAACTAAAGTCTAGATACCACTAGGTTCCCATCAAACCGAATGATGTATGGAAGACAACTTTCAAATATAAACAAGGTATCTTCGAATGGATGGTCATTCCCTTTGGCCTAACAAATGCACCAACAACTTTCATGGGATTGATGGATGATGTATTGAGACCCTTCACCAATTATTTTGTGGTGGTATATCTGTTGGATTACTGAGAGGGGGGGTGAATCAGTAATAGAGCAATTTAATCCTTTTTAACCATATAATCCAAGTGTTATATCATTGAAGCATTATCATCCAATAACTGCAAAGTAAATAAGCAATGAACAAATGAACAAACATACACATACATAGTACACCATTGTTTTACGTGGAAACCCAAATCGGGAGAAAACCACAGAATGCTTTTTCTTATATGTCTTGAAGAATTACATTCATTGGAAGCACCAACTTCCTTTGTTTTCTAGCTGCAACTGGAAGGAGGCTCCAACCCCCTAGTNGGAAGCTCCAACTCCCCAATTCTCTGGCTACGACCAGAAGGAGGCTACAACCCCCTATGTTCTTTGGCTACAACCAGAAGGTGGCTACAACCACCTGTACTTGCACTGTCCTGCCACCCTGAAGTAGAAGTAGAATGATGGAACCACTGTCAACCTGTCACTGTGAGATATACCACTGTAAAGCTATACCAATAAATCTGAACCATGCATCAACCTGTACCTCAACCTATAATCAACCTGTACCATAAACAAGTGCATCAACCATGGACCAACCTGTACCAAATAGCCTGTAATCAACCTGTATCGTAAACAAGTGCATCCAACCATGTACCAAGTATTTACCAATCATGTGTCAACTACTCATCAATATGTACCAACATCATCAACTATACACCTCATGTATGTGCCAACTCATCAACTACTTGTCTCAACCATGTACTCAACATGTACCTCAACAAAAAGACCTCATCAATTTCATCATCCAAATCTGATTTGTAGCTCTGTAATAGACCTGGTGTATATGATCACATTCCTACAAACCTTCCTTAACTTCAACAACAAGAGACTATCATTTTCATCAAACTTTTCTTTAGTCTCACATACCTAGTTTTGGATTAGTCAACAACCCTAACTTGAAGTAATCATAACTTTGTACCTATAATGTATAAAGATATGAAACTGATACACAATGTTTTTCATTGTGTTTTATGCAATTCCTCCAGGTTTCACTACTTGGAACCTCTCAAAAAAGGAGTTATACAAAAAATGGCATACCTTGATAAATTCTGGATTATTCTAGAGAGCGACCTTGTAGAGCGTGCCCCGCACAGAATATTTGTTGAATTGATATGAAAATGATACACAGCATACTAAAGATTGTACCCTAACCAACACATTTTATTTCACTGAATTTGGATATATTATGAAGATGTTATGGCATTTTTACCTGAAACACATGTTTTTGACTAGTTTCAGGACTAGCCACAAACCCTATTTTCCACGGAGTGTAACTCCAAAAATACAATGATTCACAAGATGAATTTTTTACCACAGATACTTGGATATGTTTTATCAATGGAATTGCAATTTCATGGTCTGAATCATTATAGAAAAAACATTATAGCGAAAATGGTGAGATGACCTGTAAATAACATACCTTAGAAAGCACCATCAAAAGAATTTATCCTTCCTTGCATTTCGGCCTTCTTTTCTTCACCTTCCCTCAGAATTTCGGCTTAGATATCATTGGTTACCTCGGACATCTATAGATATTGAATATTCTCAAGTTTAATTAAAATGAGAGAGCCTTGCCTCTTATATATACTCTCCAAGTAGCCTCCTTAAAAGCATCTTCTAGGTCACTTGGCCCCACTTTCCTTATTTTAGGGTTAACCCACTTCTAATTTCTCCATTAAATTTATTATTGAAATACTTCATTTTGTATTAACTTTGAATTATAATAAACTCATTACTTCACTTTATTATTTACCTTTTAAAATCTCTTAAACCACTTTGACTACTTTGACCTTTTGGGGCTTCTAGATGACATATGAGGGTCCTCCAACATCGTAAGGCCATAACTCTCAAACCGTGAAATGGAATGACATGTACTATCCATATAGAATAGTATTATCTTAAAATATATCATAACTCATATCGTTATCCATCAAACAAACTTGGGCCCATTACCCAAACCTAGGGTCTCCAACTTCTCATGACCATAACTCTCTAACCGTGAAGAGTTATGTGACGTTCCACATACCATCAAAAATGGAATTTCAAGAACTATCCATATAGGATAGTTTACCTAGAATTTCAAGAACTATCCATATAGGATAGTTTACCTGACAACTTCATTGTCCTTCATCTCATTATTCCACAATTAAGCATGGGTTCTCTTACTCTACAAAGCGTCTTCCCGTGAGGGCTTTCACCATAAGGGGACCACTTTGGAGTTCATCCATATTTACTTCTTATCAACCATGACAAGACAATAATGAGTCATATTTACATCAAAAAATCTTGGTTCCATTACCCAAACCTTTTTGTTTCAGGGCTTTCTTCAAGGGTTGACATCAATGACAACCAAC
>JASDQU010439690.1:103240-114847 GCA_032191745.1 Picea mariana | reverse complement strand
CTTGGAGCAGTTTATTAATGCAAAGAAAAAGATTACAGAGAGATTTTACAAGAGAGTTTCTCACAATCAATCATCGGCAAATGACCCTCCATGCTCTTTAAATAGAGATCATGGACCAATCGGGTGTTAAGCCACGGATCAATGGCCGTTAAGATCGAGGAGAGTATGAACCGTCAGATCACTCTATGTCAGGAACATATCGTGACCATCAGATTTCCTAACTACAAATGCATGCTAATGCATACTAAAGAAACACACTTTTACCTAACGACATATTAGACCAAGTAGATCTTAACTAACTCCTAAGTGTCTAAATATCCTAACAATGAAGTCATGGGAGACAATGCCACATAATTGACCTGTGGCAAGGGTAACACCGACTGCATATAAGAACCATTTAGGGAGGTCATTCAATCAGGACCAATGAATGAATGTTTATCAATAGTCACAATTATTCCATCGTGAGGGAAATATATCACATGAAAAAGAGTGGACACAATAGCTTTCATGGCATAGACATAATCCCACCCAAGGAGTAAAGATAAATCCAAGGGGTCTAGGACCACCATGACATCAATAAAGATATTTTTCCCTCCCAAAGTTACAGGAAACTGAGGAAGGTTCCCTAAAGGTTGATTGGTTATTCTGTTAAAAGCTAACAGATTCTGTGTAACCAAGGCAAGCTGAGGAAAACCCAAATCTTGCCAAGAAAATGAGGACAAAATACAGACACATCTTCATCTATCAATGTCTGATGAACGTCTTGACCACAAAATTGCACTCTAATCTGGAAAGGAATGTGAGAGGGAAGACGAGGTCCAGTTAGCACACCCCAATCAAAACAGATGGCCTCATTACTTGGAGGGGGTTCCATAGGAGAAGGAGGAATACCCCCTAGCATGGTAGAGTCTGTATCAACGAGAAAAATGTGGGCAGTGCCAGGTTTACTCTCAAGCGAGAGAGTAGGATCGATCGATGATGATATCAGCTCAACCACTTGGGTTTCATTCTCTAAAGGGAGAATGGGGTCAATAGGTGGAAATGGATCGACTGCTTTGGTTTTACTCTCTGGAAAGAGAGTTGGATTGACCGAGGGTGGGATCGTATCAACCACTTTGTCAATTGTTTCAACTAAGGAAGTGACCTTATTGACAACATGATCAACCAGACTGACCAATGAAGGGGTCAGATTGATCATTCCATCAACTATAGGTGGGTCGAGAGTCAGCTTGGGATAAGAAGCTGGAAATTGGGGCTGTGAAATAGTCATGTCTTCTAGTAATTTCAAGGCTTCGTCCACACGAGGGAAAAGGTGAGTTATATGACTCCCTTTGCATAACATACATGGGAACTTGACTCTACTTTTCTTCTTCCCAACAGTATCTTGACTAGTTGACTGGAGATCATCAACATGTTGTTCAAAGGCTAACAACACGGGTTGGCAAGGGTGTGTAGACCATGGTTCTATAACCTTGGATAGATAAGGGAAATCCTTAAGAAGATGGATATCCTTACAAATCCTGCAAGGGTACTTGGTATTACGGGTTGTTTAGGTGATCTTGACATCATCAACACTCCTAGCACGATTAACAGTAATTGGTTTCTTTCCAACATGTCTGGCAGTGGTTGGAAGTTTGGACCCTCACTTACTTTTCTTCTTATTATTCTTCTATTTCTTCTTCTTCTTATCCATCGGATTACTAGCTTCAAAGCTTTCACTCGACGAAGAATATGAAACAGACGAAGACCTTGCAAGTGAAGAAGATGAAAAAGATCTTACTAGTGAAGAAGGTGAAGGATCAACATGAGGTTGATGTTCTTAGGGGGTAGTGCTTACAAGCAAAGCACTCACTGCATTTAGGACAACCTGAGTGGAAAAAAACAATACCGGTAGTCCAATTGTGAGACCTAGAAGGCTCAAAGTAGCAATGTGAGGAGGACCAATGTTTCCATAAGAAGGAAAAACAAAAGGTTCCCCTGGAGAAAAGGTTCCCTCATTGGTCATTTTGGGAACCAATGCCATTAAAATAAAGATCCAATCTAGAGTCCACTAGGAAAAACAAATAACACACGCTAAAAATCTAGTATGAAAACAAGCAAACAGAACCTTCTCACAATGAGCTCACTAGTTGGTGATGAAATCCAACGTCATGGGAAAAAAGTAAGAAGGGGCTGAGATAGAGCGGGTGGAAAATTTACATTGACAACCTGCTTAACGGACTTACACCCTGGTGCAAGCTCCCAAACATAATCGTGGGTATACCCTCCAAGGAGCCTGAGTGAGTTTGGCAAATGTCGATTCCAGGTACCGTGAAGACTTGCCCCTCCACAGACACCTTATGTAAAGATCCTAAAGAGATAGGCCACTAAGGTTACCAACTACTACAGTGATTCCTAGGGAAATAGTCGACAATCTGATCCATGCGCAAAGGCAGGGTATCTAGCTCGAAATCAACTCGGAAGGCTTCCACTCATCATTGTGGGTATACCTTTCAAGCGACCCCCATAATACACACAATCTCTACACCAAGACCAGCAAAGAAGGGTGAGTAAATATGCTAGTCTCAATGCGACCTCGTGATTGACCCTTGTGTAAGAAGGGCTTCCCAGGAAAAAATGTAATAGGTGGATTTCACCACTCCTTAACGTAAGATTCTATGTTTGTTTGCAGCTTTGGAAAGTTATCCTTCACACCTATTCCAAATCCCTACAACTAATCTATTGTAGGTTTTCTACCAGAAAATATAAAAATGTCTAATCAATTTTTATAAGTGATTTATTTTATGGTTTTTGTTACTCAAAAGGAAAATGGTGTGGACAATATGGTGTTTTGAGTGACTCAAAAGTTATGCAAAGAGATGAAGATGCAATCTTTTCATTTCGATGAAAGATATTCTACAAGAAGGAAAAAACATTTACCATTCCCAGATGTACATTGTCCCAAAATTTTACTAAACTCATCAATATAAAGATTTTCCAGAAAAGAAACAAATAGACTGTACACCCATACACGATTCATGCCCCCCCCCCCCCNAAATCCAACGTCGTGGGAAAAAAGTAAGAAGGGGCTGAGATAGAGCAGGTGGAAAATTTACGTTGACGACCTGCTTAACGGACTTACACCCTAGTGCAAGCTCCCAAACATAATTGTGGGTATACCCTCCAAGGAGCCCGAGTGAGTTTGGCCAATGTAAATTCCAGGTACCGTGAAGACTTGCCCCTCCAGAAACACCTTATGTAAAGATCGTAAAGAGATAGGCCACTAAGGTTACCAACTACTACTACTAAGGTAGGGCATCTAGCTCGAAATCAACTCGGAAGGCTTCCACTCATCATTGTGGGTATACCTTTCAAGCGACTCCCATAATACGCACAATCTCTACACCAAGACCAACAAAGAAGGGTGAGTAAATATGCTAGTCTCAATGTGACCTCGTGATTGACCCTTGTGTGAGAAGGGCTTCCCAGGAAAAAATGTAATAGGTGGATTTCACTGCTCCTTAACATAAGATTCTATGTTTGTTTGCAGCTTTGGAAATTTATCCTTCACACCTATTCCAAATCCCTACAACTAATCTATTGTAGGTTTTCTACCAGAAAATATAAAAATGTCTAATCAATTTTTATAAGTGATTTATTTTATGGTTTTTGTTACTCAAAAGGAAAATGGCGTGGACAATATGGTGTTTTGAGTGACTCAAAAGTTATGCAAAGAGATGAAGATGCAATCTTTTCATTTCAATGAAAGATATGCTACAAGAAGGAAAAAACATTTACCATTCCTAGATGTACATTGTCCCAAAATTTTACTAAACTGATCAATATAAAGATTTTCAAGAAAAAAGACAAATAGACTGTACACCCATACACGATTCATGCCCCCCCCAAAAAAAATGCCAATAATCATGCAATTTCACTCCTTCAAATGCAAGGATGACCCCAATCTAATATAAAGCAAGAAATTAAAACTTTTTGTTTGAAAGATAGCTAAAAGAAATAGAAAATCAACATGAAACAAAGAAACCCAAACAATTTTCTCTTTTAACACAAACTATTCAATAAACGAAAAAGAAGTTATTTCACCAAACAATTTTAAAGAAAAGACAATGCTTTGTAACTGAAAGACACTCAAAGAAAGAGACCAAATCTTTCAAAAAAAAACAAAGCAAAGATGGCTAAAAGCAGTTTCAAAGATGTCAAGCAAATTGTATGCAGATCATAATCAAACCCAAAAATTCACCCCAAAACCAAATCCAAGGTCTGGGTAAGGAAAAAACCATCAAAAATCAAAATTTTCAAAATTTTCATAGGCTGTAGTCCACCATAGTGCGGAAATCCCTGATTTCCACAGGCCAGAGAACCAATACAGTGCGGAAACTCTGCACTGTGTCAAAAAGGTAGGGTGCGGAAATCTTAATTTGTCGCACTATCCCTCAAAGTAGGGTGCAGAAATCAATGTAAAAATGAAAAAATAAAATGTAAGAAGGTTTTTCCAGTGTGGTTTGACAGTCAGATAGTCAAGCTATATCTCCCAGGGACTTAGAAAACAAAATTCAAGCAATCAAAGAAATAAAGCAAGGAAAACTAGGAAAACAATTTGTTCCCCAGTGGAGTCGCCAATTTTGTTATTGGATAAATCGGTAAATGTGGACATAAACTGATCTCCCTAAATCCACCTAGATCTTGAACAAAACAAGGTAGAACATAGCACTTTCCCTAGGCTCTAATCTTCGAATTTAGTACCAAACAAAGTACAAGATAAATACCTTTGAGTGTCACTTCCTTATGTCTTTGTTGTTCCTATTTTTCTCCGGTGCTCTTGTGATATTGATCCTGCAGTGAGACACAAACCAACCAAAGTGAAAGTAGTAGAAGTATATTCAATGACAACCTATGCATATGATCAAGGAATTATGCAATAAAATAAAGATAATTCTATGGGAAAAAAGCATGCCATTGTATTATATTAAATAATAGGAAGAGAGATTACAACCAAATGCCTTGATGTCATAAGGTTCCTTCCAACAATTCCTTGTTTCCCACACACTTCTTGCTCCAAGGATTCTGAGACCATGGATTTGATAGCTACTCACAATCTATCTTGACAAAGCAAAGATCAAAGCCAATCTAACCAAGCTAACAATCTCAAGCCAAATTTCTAATCTCAAAAGCTCAAGAACTTTCCAACCCAATCAATCTAACTTTCTCCATAAGAGTTCCTCTCCTTTTATAAGTTGAAGAGGATAAGATGAGGGGGTTAGGATGATCCCACTAAATCATGAAAGCGAGTAAGATCCAAACTATTCGGAAGCCACCTCACCATAGAAGCTTCTCCTTCTAGAAGCATCGAGAAGATGCTCATTTTTCCCATGTATGAAGGCCGCTCCACCCTAGCTATAGTGCAGTCTGCAGAAATTCCGCACTCTAGCTATAGAGAAACCTGTGGAAACTAGGCATTTATGCACCTTGTGTATATAGAAACCTATGAAAATCCTCCAAAATAGGGTTTTTATAAAGGAAAATACAACTTCTTCTTTCAGGGAAAGTTCTTCTCCCTTCTTTCTTCAGGAATTCAGGCTATTGACCCCTGTAAAGGCAATATATAGGTTTACATCATTAACAATAATAGGGAGGACAAAAATAATGTGTAACATAGGCTGATCCGTATATAGGCTTTGTTTGATGCACTACCACTCAAAGGGGTACCAACATGGGTTACAAGGGTGGCCAACAATGTGCACTTAAGTACCACTTGTGGTTCATGCATGTATGCTTCCCCAACCCCTGATTTATGCTCTAAATGACACATCTTTGTATCTTTAATACACCGGAATACGTCTCTACCCTAAAAAAAATAACCCACAATTTTATACCCAGGCAAGTGCTATTATACCACTTGTAAGGTACCATATCTATTATAATAATTGAAAACAAAAATATTGCATAGAATAGCAATAGGACAACAGAATAGATGAAACCACAACACCAAAATAATATTTTTATTGATAAGAAACAATTTTCAATTTTCTCTTCGAGAGGGAAACCTCTAGCGAAGAAGTGCTTTATTATAATAATTATCAAGACAAGTTATCCAATACCTCATACTCTTATTTATACTAATTCTATATTCTAAATAAACTTCTAGAGGAACATCTTTCTAGAAGTGGAAGATTCTATTAGGTCTTCTTACATTGACTTATTCTCCTTTATTTAATAGGCCTTATTAACTAATGTCAGAATTTATTACATAGAAAACATATCATACTAACTAATGATCCACAAAGAGGGGTTAGCATCGGATCCTAAAATGGGGCCACATCAATCCTTTATAGCATACCCTCTCAAGTTTTGATAGAGTATATCACTTGTATATGAGTACTTTAAAGACATAGCAAAGCTATTTGTTTTTTCTTTTGAGATCTGTGAGAAAACGTTTGCAGCGTGAGATTTAGAAAAATCCAAATGATCAACTAGATTTATCATTCGCATGAGGGTTTTGTTTTGGGATACACTCTCAACAAGTTTGTTCCTAATAGATCCATACTTAGCAAATGCCTTCCCTTGCCCTCCATCTCTCAAGGCCTTCGTTTCAAAAAATTTAAGTAAATTTGAAGCTATTTTTGTAATTTTCATATCAAGAAGTTGAAAAGATTCATGTGCAATATTTTTTCAAGTTATTTTTAGATCAGACTTTTAAAGGGTTAAGCCGAAACCCTTAAAAGTGCTTTTTTGGGGGAGAGGGGTTGATCTATTTTGGTTATTTGTGTCTCATTTACATGGTGTGGTCACTATTTGAATCACTTGCAAATTTCACATTTTCAAGGCAATCTACCATCACTAAACATGTATAAGTTAATCAATTTATTCATTGATTCATATAAGTTAGATGGCCCCAAGAATTACAAATCTTGGAAATGTCACATGCAAAACACATTAACATATAATGATCTATGATGTGATATTTGTGATGGTGATACTCCTCCAACAAATCCCATTGACGTTTCTCCTTTAGCTAAACGGGAAATAAAAGATGAGGAAGCTCTTTTTTTTATTTGATCTTTTATAGTCGAACATTTGTTTGTCCATATTGAGAATTCTACTTCTGCTTGGTCTACTTGAAATCAATTTCACAAAATTTTGATACTTCTCCTACATCTCAAAGAGTTTATTTACAAATTAATTTGTTTAAACAAATATTACTTGATGGTGATGATATGTTAGAGTATATTTCAAGAATAAAATACATACATCAAGAAAACACCAAGGGTGGATTTCCTAAACTTGAAGATAGTATGTTTCTCTATTTTGATAAATGGATTTCCTCCATCTTATAATCACTTCAACAAAACTTTGAAATCACTAATAGATTATCAACTGCAGCTTTTGATTTACTTTTTGAACTATTAGCGCAACATAGTAAGTCATTTGGTAAACAAAAACAATCAGGAGAGGATCTTCTCTTCACTAGTTTAAATAGAGAAGAATGTTCTAGAGGAAGAGGTACAAGAAATTTTAAGAATTATCAGAATCAGTATTTTAATGGAGGTTGTGGAAGAGGTCATAGTCAAGGTATAGGATGAAGTAATTATAATCAACAAAATTTTCAAAGTGATTAGAATCCACCCAATTATAATGTGTTAAGTTTTTACTGTTGTTATTAGGTTATTTCCAAATTACATGAGCATTCAATGCATTTCCAAAACAACAACATAAGGAGGATCAATGAAAGAAACACAATCACAAGGTATGCACCATTTTGTCCTCGAAAAACATCATGGGGGAGAAAACCCAACAAAAATTTCCTCAATAATAGTTTGCCACTACAATGCCAAGACTAAGACCAAAACACCAAGAATAAACTAACACTGAGTATGCACCTCTCTTTTCCTTCCTCCTGCAACTGCAATTTCCTTCAAGATATGCGAACTAGATGAGTGAGTGTGTGGGTGAACAAGTGAGGCACCATCCTCACATATAAATACTAGTTGAGGAGGTGCTTGGGTTATGTCTCTTCACTTAGTAGGGCCAACTTCTTCTAGAAGTGGTTAAAACCACTTTATAAATACTAGAGGATGAATTTACAAATACCACCATATAAATATGGCTTCACTAATCCAAAAAAGGGAGTTTGAGCTTATACAAGACCCAACATGATCAATCCTCAAAAGGGGGTTTGATCTATACGATAATAAGTCAAGTATAATTAGAATATTCTTCAAAGTTACAATATTTCAACACTCCCCCTTAACAAGAAGGGTATTCTACTAACATGACCCAATACAAGAAGGAGAGGGAAACATCATCATCAACATCTGGAAAAATCACTGGCACATCTACAAATCATCAAAAGTTTTTCTCTTCAGCATTATCATTGTCACTCACAACATGGAGCTGGAGTAGCATCATCATCAACAACATGAAGCTGAAACATCAACATCAATAGCATGAAGCTATAACAATATCACCAACACAAGGCTCGTACAACATCATAAACAACACGGCGCTAGTAAAACATTATCAGTAGCATGAGGTTGAGACAACATCATCAACAACACAAGGCTAGAACAACAACATCAACAGCACAAGGCTAAAACAGCAACATCATCAGCACAAGGCTGAAACAACAACATCATCAACATGTGGCAATAGAATGAGGCAGGTGCAACAACAACATTTTGTGGTACTCTGAGAGACCATCCTTACCAGGCCTTTGGGATCTTCCCAAGAATCATAATATTCCCTAGGATATAAAATTCTAACAAGCTACCATGTGGTACTCTAACAGACTGTCCTTACCAAACCTTCGGGATCTGTGCAAGAATCAAAATATTCCCTAGGATATAAGATCCTAAAGTAGCTACCACTACTAACAATAGATGGCATATACATGCACATGTACTCTGACATACCGTCCTTACCGTACCTTCAAGATCTGTCAAGGGATGATCAATCCCCTGGGATATAAAATATTAACGGAGCTGCCTGTTGTTGGTCAGGATACCATAATATCATTAGCATCACTCTCTCTTTCAAGGGAGGTCCTTTCAGACAACACCAATCTTGTCTCGGAAGTACTCAAACTTCACACGATATAGAAGCTTGGCCAACACATATGGAATCTTCTCATATGTGCCAACATATTGGATCTTTACATCTCCCCTCTCCACCATATCATGAATGTAGTGATATCAGATCTCTATTTTCTTTGACTTATCATGGAACAAAGGGTTCTCTTTCATCTTTGTACAACTATGGTTATCACATAGAATCACAGTGGCTTCCATCTCAATATCGAAATGACCTGTAAACAATTTCTGAATCCATATGGATTCACAATTGGTGGAACATGCTGCAATGTATTACACTTTTGTCATGTTGACAGTAGTATTGGATTGCTTCCTTCTTTTCCTTGAAGTCATGGCTAACCCCAAACTTAAACAACATCTTGAAGTCCTCTTTCTATTAAAAGAACTTCCAACCCAATATGAATCATTATAACCATACAGTATGAAGTCATGATCTCCAATATAAAAGAGACCATAATCCAATGTACCCTTAAGGTGTCTCTTCACATGCTTTGTAGCTACAAGGTGAACACATCTGGGCTCTACCAGACACTGAATCAAGGTGTTCACAACAAAGCATTTATATTTCCTGGTATTCATCAGATACATCAACAAACCAAAAATATGTCTGTATAGAGTAGCATCAACCAAGTTTGGTGAAGTATCAACCAGAAGCTTCAAATTTTCTTTTATGGGTGTGTTCATGGCTTCACATTCCAACATGTCAAATATCTTCAGTATTTCAACTACATACTTCCCTTGGCTAAGGAATATCTTCTCTGGTCTCTTCAAAAATTCAAGACCTAAGAAATAATGCATCGAGCCTAGGTGTGTTATCTCAAACTCTGCAATGAGCTTCTTCTTGGAATCTGTGATGAGATTTTCTTCTCCTGTTAAGAATAAGTCATCCACATATAGTAGAAATATAACTGGCTCATCATTCTTAACCTTTAAGTAAAGGTTAGGATCATATTTACTCTTGGTAAATCCTAAGCTCGTTAGGAAACTATAAATTCTTCCATACCAAGCTCTAGGAGCTTGCTTCAACCCGTACAAAGATTTCTTCAACCTACGGACATGAGTCTTTCTATTTTCAACTTTAATCTTCATAATGGAAATGTATCCTTTTGTCGTCATGTCCATCTAGTCTTTCTCTTGAACGAATTCTTCAAAGCAAGTAGGTTCTTTCTCTACGAGATTACACGTCAAGGCCATATAGATGGATACTGGCTTAGGTTTCTTGATTTGTCTCATGGTTCCTTCTGGGGCACCGTACTTCTCTGTATCTTGAATAATTTCTCTTGCCCAAGCTAGATTTCACTTGTGAGAGATAATAATATGGGGAGTTTCTTCAGATTCTATTATATCATGATCTTCTGATATCCCATCATCAGGGGTAACTGTAACTTCTTTCATGAGTTCTGCAACTTTGGGAGCTGCAGGTTCTTCTTCATATACTTCTTCAAGTTTCCAGTTCCTTAATATTTTGAGTGTTTCATCTTCATCAAAGGTTACATCTCTATTGATCTCAATATGATGGTAATCTGGTATGTAAATTATGAAGTCCTTAGAGATCTCCATTATCCAACAAATATTTCATTATTTCCTGAAGGATCCAACTTAGTTCTATTTTATTTTGGAATGTGTACAAATACTGGACAACCAAATATTTTGAGTTGGCTTACTTCTAGCTTCTTTCTAGGGAATATTTATTCGTGAGTTTTAAATCCAAGTTCTCTATGGGATAATATGTTTTAGACATATAATGTTGTTCTTGTTTCTTCATCCCATAAGTGCATTGGAATATCTTGATCTTGAATCATAGTCTTTATTACTTCCATAATTGTTTTATTCTTTCTTTCTACTATACCATTTTGTTGAGTATTATAAGGAGTGGTGAGCTCCCTCTTAATCCCGACATCTTTGTAAAAACTTCCAAATTCATTTGAGGTGTAATATCCTCCATTGTCTAACCTAAGTATCTTGATTTTCTTTTCGGAGAGGTTTTCTACCAAGGCCTTTAATTCCTTAAACTTTTCGAGTATTTCATATTTTGACTTCAAGAAATAAACCCAAGTCTTACGCAAGTAATCATTAATAAAGGATACATAGTATGCATGCCCTCTTAGATAGGTTTATGGCATTGGATTGCATACATCTGAGTGGATAAGCTCCAATATTCCTTCTACTTTACTATTCTTCCCTTTTTTTAGGACAATTCTTAGCAATGTGTCTCATCTTATCCCAGTGATACAATTGATAAGAGGAGAAATAATTTCCTTTTCTTTGATGCTTATGATATTTTTGGAATCTCTTTGGAGGGTGAGATTCTTTGTGAAATTGGGTCTCCTTTTGGAAGTGATAATGTTTCTTCCATCCTTTAGCATGAACATCTAGGGCTTGATCTTCATCTCTTAATAATACAACTTCTCGGTTGGCCACTCTTGCTTCTTCTTGAACACATTCTTCCCATAAACTGTCAAATTGGAGTTTCTCTTTTCTTGCACAAATACTTTGGATGAAGGCATCCCAAGGTCTTGTG
>JASDQU010439690.1:60342-70963 GCA_032191745.1 Picea mariana | reverse complement strand
TTTCCACTTGTAACAATCATCCCAGAGGTAGTTCCAACATGTTCCCCACTCATGGAGTCATGGTCAGCTGATTTTAACATGGTTGTTCCATTTGTCCTCCTGAAATCAATATAAATATTATGTTTTCATACAAGTGTCATAGTCAAATAGTTAGTTGGGTCAAATCAGATCTATTCCCAAAAGTCATAATATTTAATTACAATTATCAAATTCGAAATTCGAAATTTCCATAAATGGCAAAAATTTTCCAATTTTGAATTTACTAAAAACGGAATAATTTTCCAACAATTTTTAAATTTCAGAAATAATTTATTTTTGGGGATGTCACATGAGGTGTCGACGATGTTGAATTTTCATTATGATGTTTTAATTTTGCTAACCTCGCCTTAAAAAAAAATTCATGTTGTTGTCACTTGGTTGTTGTAACAACGGGGTCATTACATAAATTATCAACTTCAACTTTTGATTGACTTTGTGAACTATTAGCTCAACATAGTAAGTCATTTGGTAAACAAAAACAATCAGGAGAGGATCTTCTCTTCACTAGTTCAAACATAGCAGAAAGTTCTAGAGGAAGAGGTATAGGAAATTTTAATAATTATCAAAATCAGTCTTTTAATCGAGGTTGTGGAAGAGGTCATAGTCAATGTAGAGGATGAAGTAATTATGATCAACAAAATTTTCAAAGTGATTAGAATCCTAACAATTATAATGCACAATCTAGAAGAGGAAGAAATTTAAGTCAAGTGAAGTGCAAAAGATGTTTACGAAAATGGCAGTATGCATCAGATTGTTTAACAAGTAATGATTAGTTGCCAAATTTTAAGCAAAGTTTATATTTTAGATCAAATTCAAAGTCTACTTTATCAGCTCAATATGTATAGGATGAGGATTTTCAGGATGAACAATATGAATATGTTTTTACTATAGTATAGAAGGTTGATTCAACAACATCAGTTGATCATCATAATCTTCTAAGAAATTAATTTGAATATGATTGGATATTGGACATAAGAGAAACCCAACATATGACTTTTCAAAGGGATTATTTTTGGAATAACTAGGATATTCAGCTAAATTCAATTTTTTTAGTTGATGATACAACTCATACTCCGCAAGGAAAAGGTTCATTCAAAGTGTTTCTTCCTTAAATTGGTGAAAAATGGATTTCCAATGTGTGGTTTATACCTACATTTAAGAACCAATTGTTATCTTTAGTCTCAATTCAACAAATTGGACATCAAATCATCATGGAAGATGGTTTTGTAAAGATAAATTCAATAAACGAAAACTTCAAAACAGTGATGATGGGATATGAAAACAAAAAACTTCTAAGAATAAGCATGTCAACACCAAGTACCACTTCATTAGATGACTCATCGTAAAATACATCATCAAGCCCTAGTTCAGTCCATCTGAACAAACTTTAGATACTTTTACCAAGCCTCTTGGTATAATAAAGTTTACTACATTAAAAAATGAACTTGATATTTGTAAAAATGAAATTTCAGATTAAAGTGGGGGTTGTTAGCCACGTAATCCTAAAGTTCTATAAGTCTAAGTATTTTCCTAGAATAAATTATTTTAGAAATAAGTTTATGCTAGCTTATTTGTCAAGAGGATATTTAGCTTAATATGTAAAGGACAACTACCATACTCATGTGATTATGTGATTGGTTGGTCTTCTATATTTTAGCATAAAGTTGAGATATATAAACTAGCTCTTTTTCATGTGATGTACACGAGATTTCTGCCCTCACTTCTCTTTGTAACTTACTTTTCCTTATAATAAAATTACGTGTCTAAGGACATTTCTTCAACAAAAATCTGCAATGAATTTTCCTCAACTATTTAAAAACTGATATTGTTTTTTATAGTGAATTTGGTTCAACTCTTTAAAACCTTACATTTATCATTATAGTGAATTTGTTTGTGCTTTTCAAAACCTTATTGTTTTGTGTGAATTTGTCTAGCATTATCCCCCCGTCTCTTCAAAATTTCATACTTGATTATTATTCTAGTGAATTAGCCTCTGATGATTATTATTGTGAATTATCTATAGACAATCATAATCTCTTTTGCTTCGTGTATGTTGGTTGGTTGATCCTCAAACAACTTCACCCTCCATAGAAAGTGCATGAAGAGATGTGACAGGTTCCTCTGGTTCCATAGGGGTTACAACTGAATCATCGAGGTGGACACTAAGTTGCGCATCCTCTTGGTTAGGATCCTCATATAATGGTATGTCTCGATGGGAAGTGGAAGTTGATGCATCAATATGGAAGAACTTTTGTTCCCGACATTTATGTCCTGGTGAATACTTTTCATCATAGTAATAGCAAAGTCCTTGATTGCGTCGTTCCACCATTTCTGCTAGAGATACCTTTTGGACCTTCAAGGTTTTTGTTGGAGCTAGGTTATCCCTTGAGAAAGGACGAGTTTTGAATGAAGCCCTTATGGTTGGGGCCTGAAGAATGGTCTCTTCTTCCAGTGCTAATTAGCATGCCTGCAACAAGGTAGTAGGATGGTGCATGCTCACATGAGCCCTAATGGCTTTCTTTAAGACACTAAAAAAACATTCAAGATAAAATTCATCAGATAATCCCTCAGTTTAGATAGCCAATTGTTCAAATGTCGTGATGAAGTCTAACACTAGGATAGTTTATTGCAACCTAGTGAGCCTTCCCAAAAAATGAGATTCTTGATCAAAATGGGAAGACACTACTTTGGTGAACATGTTCCGAGTGGGTAGTTATGGATAACATTTATTATGCCACTTTCACCACTGCCTCCATTCTTGATCCAAGTACAGAACCCCTACATGGATTTTGGTCTCATCATCCTGAAATCATGGAGGGAAAAGTATTATTCCATATGATAAACCCACCATGTTTGGTCAGATCCATCAAATGTATGCTTTTCAACTTTGGGCACCTTAATCCAAGATGGGGAGAACACCAAGGAGACCAGAAAGAATGAGTATGTTCATAATGGGAAGAGTGAGGGTCCTCTAGAGTTGGCTCAACATTCCTACCCTTGAGGTGTTGTGTCATCTCCTTGTATTGTTTTTCGAGGAAGGCTTGGATGTCTTTGTGGAAAGAGACATGTTTTTGTTCTAGCTTGGACACCTTAGTCTCCAAGTCTTCTTGGTTTTGAGAGTGGGTAGTAGGCATGGTGGTGGCTTAGGGAGAAGATGAGGTGTCTCGACGGATACTTGGGTGGGACCACACAAAAAAGGGTTTATGGATCAAAGGTATAACGACGATTAGGGCGACGAGGGGAATCCAATGGGGTAAGTCAAAAATAAGGTGGCCGGAAGAGGGTCGGGTCCACAGGAAAAAAAATGGCTGAAAAATGATAGGTATGACTGTGATCAGGGCGAAGAGAGGAATCCAATGGGATATACTCTTTTTGTTTTGTTTTATTTTTTATTTTTAACTCCTACGATGTTATACCTCAATCTGAATAATACTGAAAGGCCGAAATTTTGAACAGGAATAAATGTCTAATAATTTCACAACCAAGGTTTTTCCTTGTGCTATAGCTATCTAATATATGTGCAAAGTCCAACAATAATACTCAACCCAATATCTCACGGCACTAACTAAAGAGGCTACACCGTGCCCTTACTAAAGAAGCTACACTGTGCCCTTAGCCGTACTACCTGACTACCCAAGTACTAGAGAGTATCTTCGAGAGTGTTGTTGTTATGAGGAAACCTATAGGTCTATATAAAAATATTAAATACTTCAAATTTATTTAAAAATATTTATTTATAAAAAAAAAAAAAAAATTAAATATTAGTTAAACCTTAAATATGTAATGTTAAAATGATCGAAATACAGGTTTGCACAGCTGCCATTTACTTTAAACGTAAGCACAATCTGCCCTTATTGCTACCATTTCTATGTGCTTATCGGCTTTCAGAGAGATAGCTCATACTTCCCACCGAGCTTTGTCATTCACAAACTTCGTATTAACATTACCCGCATTTGATAACGGTGGTCCTGCATGCCGACCTTGCTTTCGTTTCACATCAGTCCGACTGTTCTTCTCAAGAATGTTCACAAATTGGTTCTGGTTCTCTACATGAATATTAACAAATTGCTTCTGTTTTTGTTCCTTAATATTAACAAATTCTTTCTGGTTCTGGTCATGATTATCTTCAAATTGGTTCTGGTTCTGGTGATATGTATTCTCAAAAAGGTTCTGAGTGGAAAAATGATAATCCAGAAAAGCTTGTGGATCAAGAAATTGTCTTGATTCATTCTGCTGGCAAGTGTTTCCCACGATAAGACTGTTGTTCTGCACAGGTACCTCAAGAGGTATCCGTGCCAGGTATGTCGGACCGCCTTGAATTCCTCGAGCACATCCCACATCAACCCCTTTAATAGGGTTTTGACTTAAACCTTGACCAGGATTAACTGTGGCTCTTTCAATGAGGCTCGTTGCCTGATTTCCTCGGTGCCCACTAGGATATTGACTCTCTAATTGGTTCCCAACATGATTGCTACACCTGGTTTCCTTCCTTCTCCGCTTAACACCGTTGTTCAGATTAGGAATGCCTTCATTCCCATTGAAAAATGGGTTCTCCGCTTGATGACCAGTACCGCTACTGTGAAATTGATCCCATCGCTGCTTTTCTTGAAATGGACGGCCAGTGCTTTGGAATTGCTGGTGAGATTGTGCATTTAGATTGTGGAACTGGCCTCCGTTTCCGGGAGGTTGGAAATTGGATGTGTTCAATTCTGGAGGGATATTCATGGCAGATGGCAACGTCGAACTTGCATGGGGATTGAATCCATTCTTTATTGCTGCAATGCATGGCTGTGTTTCGTGCAATAACCATTCTATAGTCTTTACCGCATCTTTAAAGCCCAACAAATTGATCAGCTCTAACATGGGATTCGTGGCCATTTCTAATAGCCAATCCACTGTCTCTCCACCTCTGTTAAACCCTAGCTCCCTCGTAAGCTCTAGCACAGACCCGGCTTCGCTTTGCAGTGACAAATTTACTGCCTGTCCATCGTTCTGTGAGCCCAGTTCTTGTGTGAAATTCGATATACGCTCGGTTCCCATCCACACTGTTAACAACCAATCAATGGTCTGTCCAGCATTCTCATAGCCCATCTCTTCTGTCAGCTCTATCAAACCCTTCAGATCAAATGGTAATAACCAATCAACTGCAAGTCCGTGAAATCTGAAGTTCAAATCATTTTTAATTTCATCTAGCTGTTTTAAACAGTAATCGGGTATTCTCACTCTCAAACGGTCCCTGCTACAATATTTGTCCTCCTCTGGCCTCTTCTCCCGGTGTTCATTCTTATTTCCCGAACTTGTATCTGGGGTTTTTCTCTTCTGCCCGGCCATATGGAGTAGATTGCACAACAATATTAAGATCCAATTCCCAAATTGTCTTAGCTTTGTATATAGTAAACACGCCAAGGTCTCCCTCCGAAGGAAATTTAGCTTTGTATATAGTAAACACGCCAAGGTCTCCCTCCGAAGGAAATGATGTAATATGAAAAGATTCAAACCCGTATTAATATAAACATCGCCTAAAATCTTCAAATGTTAGGGTTAGGAATGATAAATGACAAAGGGTCGGCTTTACATATAGATAGGTGGACCTTAACTAGGTGATATTCCATAACATGAAGGAATCTCGTGCACATTATTGTTGTTATTAAAACTGAATTATTGTCAATAAAATTTGAGAAACAATAATTGAAATGGGAAGATGATAAGAAAAAATTGAAAGAAATAACTTAAACTTCAGTTCCCAAATAACAATAAGTGGTATAGCGTATGCAAAGAAAATGGGCTCCAAATTCATCCATGGATAAGAGATTGCCTTTAGGTCCTAAGTCCTCTAGATTTGCTATTAGTTTCCTACCCTAACCTCCCTACCCAAGAGCCCTTAGGAGTTAGCTAATTAATATGTGAGCCTATTTTCTTTGAATAAATCACATTAAGTTGTAGTGTATGGGTATTCAATGTATTTAAAGGGTCATCTTTATTAAATCAAGCTAGTAAGGTAGTTGGTAGTAATTAATGATGACTCTAGACATGCCATAATAAATGTTTCTATCAATCTAATTGATTCCAAAGATACTAAGAAAATGAAATATTAGGATAAGCCATAATATGGTTCTAGTTTTCTAATGTTAAAAGTGGGGCATTATAGAAGGGATGAGTGTCATGTTGGGAGAAGGGATGAGTGTCATGTTGGGAGGAATTGGTGAATACTCTTCATGCTTAATTTGGTTTATCTAGTTACATGGGTGGGAATTTTTGTATGGATGATTATATAGCTACTCATAATCATCCATGGTTAAGGGCACTCATTTAAGTGAGGTCAAAGAGGTTGGACATGTTTTGAGGATAGAGTCAGTTGACACCAAGATGAAAAGCAATAGGGAAAAGGGAATTGGAAGAAGGACAAGAAGAAGACTCCATAATCCAAGAGACAAGCTTGGAAGAGAGAAGGAAGGAGAGAGACTTCAATCCACAAAGGCAGAGAGAGAAGGGTTGATAGGAGCTCCTCAATGGATTCATAAAACTGTAGAGAAAAAATAAATCCATGCTATCACACATAACATGAAGGTATGGAAGACCACCCTAACACACAAACACTATTAAAGAGAGCAAAAAAATATAGTGAAGTTGCCTATTTTTTAAGAAAACAACAAGAAACCCTAAGGTAAGGAAAAAGAGGACTAAAAAGAGAAAAAGTAACATCAGGTTAATTATGGTTTTAGATATTGATTATGTTAACTTGTGGTTGTATGTTATAGGGTACTTCAATTAGGTTATATGTCATTTTCCCAAAAAATATCAAAGGAAGGTAAACTAATAATCTAGGGTTAATTTAACAAATGTTTGTTTTAGTGGGCTATAAACTGTTTTGAAAAATATAAAGACAAGTATGGAAGGAACTCACCTAAAATTCAATTTTTTAGTGTTAAAACTACTTAGATTGAAAAAGAGAGATGTTATCGGTCTACAAGATGATCCATGTCCCACATGATACTACATCAAAACTCAAATTCCATGTACCTTATCTCTATTATGAAAATATATAGCTATATATGCAAATAATACTATATCTATAGATATGCTGAGAAAAGTGACCCAATGGCCCTTAGGGGAGGTGACACCTCCATTTCCCTTACTATGATGGGACCTTCCTTGAGTTTGTAGGGTTGAATCATCCATTACATGAATGGAACTATGGGAGATGCCCCATGATAAATAAATGAGCCTTCAATGTTGGAACCATGCTAATAACAAGATTTCCATGTAGAGGTTATAGACATGACAATTTCAAGGAGCCTAAGAGCATTGAAGAGGTGGAAGAGAGATTAGATCTAGATGTGTTGTAAATCTGAGTGTACGATTGCAAGATAGGATTTCAAATATAGATTTTTTGAAGAATTCAAAAGAGAATTTAGAAGGAGGAATAAAGGGTCTAAATAGTCAAGGGAATGACATCGAGACATAGGTGTATTCTTGGTTTTTTTTGAAGGATCCAATTCATATGGCATGGTCATGCCACACATGTTGACTCAATATTGTGGGTTAAACAACACCAGGTCATGGGTTACACCCCTCTATTCCTTGTAGAGCATAGACACAATACTCTCTTTAGGAATTTATGGTATTCTCTTTTCCAAGAGATCGAGAAGCGTTATGGGGTATTTACTCATTCAACCTCATAAATAGAAACCTATAACATATTTGAACCATTATGGACCTATGTTGAAACATACTAAGTGATTATGGACCCAATAAAGGGCTTCCACCCTTAATTGAACCCATCAAGCTAGTAAAAATACCAAGTGTGTGTCTTGAGGGTCAAAGTGAACTTTACAAACAATCAAGGGCTAGAGACTAAGAGAGAGGAAGCATGGGATCCTAACATCCCTAAGAGGTCATATATCTAATCTAAGGTCTTAGAAAATTTTAATAACCACACTTAAATTTATATGTATAATAAATGGGAAAAACCTCGAGATACATACCAAAATTCAATAACTATTTTATCAACAATATCATATATATATAATTTTGGTGAATTTTTCACACAATCACAAAATCTTGTAAATTTTGGCGAATCTATTATTGAATTATAAAATATTGTAAAGTCTTGGCAAACCTTTCACAAGCTTATAAAACGTTGTAAAGTCTTAACAAGCCTTTCACTAAATTATAAAACATTGTGAAGTCTTGGTGAATCATTTGATAAAGTATAAAACCATATATAATAATAGGAAAATACTCATTTTCTATGTTTGGAAAAAGAAACATAATTTTTATTTATCTAGACAAAGCTCCAAGCATCGAGGGTTGTGTTTGTTGTACACTTTTTCAAATCCCTCTATCGATTTTGATCATTTTTCTTCACAAATGTTTTATATGTGTTGATCCTAAGATCCACTTCTATCAAACTTACTAGAGATTAATATTTCTCTCCCACTTCATACTTCATGATTACCAACCCTAGCCACCAAACTAGATTTCCGTTCATCAAAGCTTATGTTATCCTTATTGATGCAATTAGGTGTAGAATTAAATCTAAATATTGAAGAGGATTCACCATCAATTATTTTTGGCAAGCTTCTCTCGGGAGTAATAAGATCCCACTAGTTCTTTACTACATTCTCACATGGTAAGAGTTGAACTTCATCTCAGACCTCGTCTTTGGTGCCTCTCTAAACATATCTGCAATTTGGTGTTGGCCATCGATAGTTTTGAAAAGGTGGTCCATGGAAATCATTTTTTAGTATATTGAAATATTATGAGACCAACTAACAAGAATAATGGTTTTGTGAAAATTGGAATTTTACATAGTTACTTAATATCAAAGACCAAGTTTTTTCATTAAGATAATACATTAAAATTGCTATTACTATTAAAAGTAATTGACTTAGGGGATTAACTTTGTATGCACATTTAATGAAAAATTATGTCTATAAACAGTAAATGGAATATTAGCCATCCACTATGGCTCACATTTTTTTGTATTTTGGTATTACCCACCTAAATGGTATCTCTAAAAGAATGATGAAATCTAGTGCAAGTCACTAGATATTTTGGAAAAATAGTTACCCATGGTCATGATGAATTGTATAATCATAAATAACAAATTGATTTTAGAACTAGACTTTCCTTGAATAAAAATGCCTTAGTGATTTCACATTATTAAAATATGACTGCATTTTCGTCTTAAGACATAAATATAGTCAAACTAGATCATTAAACTTATTTTAATAAATCACCATATATTATAATTTGAATAAATAAATAGTACATATTTTCTTCTAAAATACCTAATTTGGGTAAGTTATGTTGTATTCTTCTTCAAGGCATAGCCTTTTCAAATCACTCATGAAACTTTTGAAGAAGGAAGAGACCCATTTACTTCAAACACCAATCTTGTCACTGCTAATGTAAACTCCCCGCCAATCTTATCTGCTAATGTAAACTCCCCATGAGAATTTTCCACCACCTATTGAAACCACACAATATGTCACGCTTTTATAGCTATATTCATTATGTAAGTCACTTTGGAATGAGTATGACAGTAATGCATAGGAATAAAGGGAAATCCTAGTGATATAAGTAGGTGAAAAATAGATAGTATGTTTTATCTATAATTTTTATTTTAGGATACTTATAATATCAACTAGAACTCCATCGAATTTTCGGTACCAATTTTTTTTAGTGTATATTATATAGAATTAGAAAAAATTCTCTATGCATTCTTCATTTGTTTGTGGGTGTTCTCTATCTCACTTATGCACACATCAAATTCAACCATATTGATTAATCTAATAGATTTTGCATGTATAGGGAAATGATAAAATTTTAATTATTGATATGTGGGGAAGAGTTTTAAGAGTGGTTATGTTATAAAAATAGGGAGAGAAGCTCAAGAGGCCAAAGAGGAACATCGAGAACTTGGAACTAGGAGGAATGCATCAAGACTCAAGGTAAAAACTTATGTAATTCTCCATTTCATATTAATATATATCATTGGTTTTCCCTTTCAAAAGGTATGTCATTCCATCAAATCTTGGTATAAATATAAATTTGATTGGTTGGATCTAGGGAGAACCATAGGAATATATCCCCTATGTCTGTCTTAGATCAAGGGCAGATCCAGAAAGATACAGCTTATAGTTGGTCGAATTTATCCATAATAGTATGAGTTGGTGAAAGGTGTTGCTTTCATCCATGGCCATGGAATCATGCATAAGTTATCTAAACTCTTTAAAATATTGAAATCATGCATAGATTATCTAGACTCTTTTAAATCTTTATTGAAGTTGTTAATTAAAATTTCTCTCCACTCTTTAAGGATTTAAATTTATTATTACAATGAATTTTTCTAAACACTTAAAAACCTTATATTGAATTTGTCTTGGCTACTTAAAACTCCTTAATGTATTATTAAGGAAAATGTATCTTAGTTCTTTACAATCTTTAGGTGAATTTGTCCCTGCTATTTAAAGTTGTACATGTGTTCCTATTATTTAAAGTTATACATTTATTATTACAGTGAATATGCTCACATATATGTGAGCATGAGCCGGCTCACATATATGTGAGCATGAGC
>JASDQU010439690.1:50099-60242 GCA_032191745.1 Picea mariana | reverse complement strand
TATTAAATTTAATACTAGACTTTTTAAAACTTTAAATTTAAATTTATAAAAAGTAACTATTTAAAATCTTTAAAAAACTTGTTACATTTAATCTTTCCCTTAAAACCTTATATTTATTATTACACTGATGTTATCTCAACTCTTTAAAACCTTAAATTTAATGTTTATGTGAATTTGTGTGGGCTCTTTCAAACTTCAAATTTACTAGTCGTGTAAAATCTTTACTGAATTTGTTGCCCTGAATTTACAACTAATTTGTCTCCTACCTTTAAAAGCTTCAATAAAATTGTTACTATTTGTCTCGGATTGTCTAGCATTTTAAGATCTTAAATTTATTAATGTAGTGAATTAAAATATTTATTGAAGTTGTAACAATGATTTTGTCTCAACCTTTTGAAATATTTAGAAGGAAATTGATACGGTGGGTTTGTTTCAGCATTTTGAAACGACTAATCATATAATCTTAAAGTTTTATAAGTTTAAGTATTTTCTTAAAATAAATTATTTTAGAAATTAATTTATGCTAGCTTATTTGTCAAGAATACATTTAGATTATTGGTTTTTCTCCTGGGTTTTATCATAGAGTTGGACTAGATAAACTAGTTCTTTTTCATGTGGTGGATCGAGAAATTTTAGATTATTGGTTCTTTCTCCTAGGTTTTATCATAGAGTTGGATTAGATAAACTAGTTATTTTTCTGAGAAAGCAAGGAAGTTTCCACGAGAAAACTTCAAGCTCAATGATAGCTAAATACATGTCAATACAATAAAGAAAATTTCAAAATCAAATTATTGATTTTTTAAATCTAATCTTCATTTTATTGTTGATTAGAATCTTAGAACTATTTTAGTTGTTTATAGTTCAAGCGATGCAATTAAATATTTGTAAATCGACCATTAAAATTTTTAAATCTCAAGATAATAGTATATCTGTTATAAATCTACTTTTTTTTTTTATAGATCTTAAGAGGTACTGATGGTTTTTTATTTTTTTTTAGTTTAAGAGAGCTCACTTTGTAAAACTTGCTTCAGATTTACATATAAATCTGGCAATTTCACAATCTTAAGATGTACTGCTGTCTTTTTTACTGTTTCAAAGAGCTCACGTTGTAAAACTTACTTCAGATTTACAAATAAATCTGGCAATTTCTTGTGAAAAGCACTATTTGCCTAAAATTTAGCTAAAGCTAGTAGTTTTTTCGTTTGAGATCTGCAAGAGAATTTTGCAGCGTGAGATTCAGCAAAAGCCAAATGATCGACTGGATATATCATTTGCATGAGGGTTTTCTTTTGGGATCCACGCTAAACAAGTTCCATACTCAGCGAATGCGTGCCCTCGCCCTCCATCTCTCAAGGCCATGCTCTGTGGCAGAGTTCGGTGTTGGATTACTTGTAAATTAGAAATCATGGAAGTTGGTCAGTGAGTTGTAGCTGTGTTCTATCATTTCACTAATTGGGGATCGGTGGATTGGAACCCTCCCTTTCCATATTACAATTGTTTATAGATAAGATATAGATGGATGCTTGGAACCCTCCCTTTCCATATTACAATTGTTTATGAGATGCCCGATCTCACCTGCGCACCGATTGGTTCAAATTTCTATACTGCGTCTCTCCCTCTCCTTCGTAAGAAGGTCAGTGATTTGCATCCATTAATCTCACACGCTCTCTTTAAAAAAAAAATTAAAAAGATAGTTTGCATATAAGGACAATTTATGCACAAGTTTTAAAATTATTCTTTAAACTTTTAAAGAAACATATAAACAGAGGATAGGGATTTATTCGTCCCTACAGTGACAGACCTGAATTGTCTATTATGTTTAAATGTTTAATTTTAAACTTTTAAATAGAGCCTAATTTTAAATTTTTAAACAAAGCCGAACTTTAAATATGTTTAAATTTTTAGAAAATTTGTATTTTTAGTTAAAAATTTGAGTTTAGATATTTTGTTAGAATGTTGGCTCAGCCTTATCCATGTAAAAGTTAGAATTTAGAAATTAAAAGTTATTTTAGAATTTTAGAATTTAAATTTTAAATTCCTATTCAAATTTCTATTTCGGACTTAATTTTTAAATTTCTATTTAAATTTTATAATTTAGAAGCTAATTTTCGATTGTTGACAGGGCCTTATTTAACCCTGTCCAGACAGGGCTGAATATTTAAATTTTAAATTTTTAAATATGTCTCAAATATGTTTAAAGAGGGCTGAATTTTAAACTTTTAAAGAGGGCCGAATTTCAAATATGTTTAAATGTTTAATTTTTAGAAAATTTAAATTTTTAGTTAAAAATTTGAGTTAAGAATGTTGGCAGGGCCTTATTGCCCTGTCCATGTATAGGGACAGGCCTGAATTTAGGTATGTCAATGTACATGGACAGGGCCATATTCGGCCATGTCCATGTAGTACCTCAAGTAGCAGGATAAGTAGATCTACAATTAGTAACAAAGGCCTAGTTCCATAGGAAATCCATACAACTGCTAAGAAAATAGACAGAGGCCTAAAGAGACTATAAACTTTAGGGTAGGACACAGAATAGCTATTCTAACTATAAAAAATGAGACCAAGGGCTAAGAATGACTACTACAGGACCACCACTACCCTGAATAATGCTCAAACTGAACAAAATTAGACTCTGACAACAACTGTAAAGAAACATCACCATAAAGGACCTAGTACATATCAAAATATTTAAGAGACCTAACAAAAAGCTTGAAATACAAAAATATGTCTATAGTAGTTGTTGAAATAGGAGCAAAATAGGTACAACGTTGACAAAAACTCCACTTTTCTTCTAATAGTATTTCTAATTTAAATTTTAAGTTAAAAATTACAATCATAGAAACAATAGTGATAAAGGAAGTGTACAGAACCATGAATCAAACATGTTGTAATCATACCATCTAACTATATAGGGTTGAACATGATGAAGTAATGAGCTAATATGATATGAGACCACAACAAGCCCTGTGAACAAACTGAATTACACTACATTCTTTGTTTAGAAGTAATTCCATCATATTCGTTCATAATGACATTGATGTTGCATTCGTATTGATTAGGGTCCTACTCCTAGTATAGGATATGAATAAGACCTATACTGGTTGTGTTCATATGTTACATGTATGTACTTCTTATACATTTTCATATTTATGGGATTGGTTCTAACTCAGTACTAATACAAATACAACTACATCCTTTAAATTCAACTTATGATAATCTACTCTAAGCGTCTATATGATCTCAACATAATATAGGGTTATGACTCATACAAGAAGATTTGTTTATGTTCTATGATGTGTGTCTGATATGTTGTTATAACTAAGAGTAATACATATCTAAATTGATGTGTGTGTTTTATTTTTGTTGGATTTGTTGCCATTTTATGAAAAATGACAGAATTAACATATTTAAATCTGAATTAAATATGACAGAAATAGAACATAATTAATTATGTTAATTTTGTTCATGATTGGTATGTTAATTTTTTTCATGGTTGGTATGTTATTTTCTTAAGCATTTTATGTTGTTTTCTTATTCAAATAGTAAATTAAATCTTAATTTTAAAACAAAATAGTACATATAATTGATTTTAGAAACTATGGTATGATCTATTGTGACAAATTTGTATAGTGTAATATATATGACACTTAACAAGTCCTTTCCATATGTCCATCTATAAAGGACACGCACCTATATATAAGTTTGTGACATCTATAAGAATGAATATAAGAATGTATTAACATCTTCGTGCAACCATATTTGTTATCCTATTTATAAATAGTTCTAGGTAAATGAAACATAGTATAATTATTAAAATGGGTATATAAATATAAAGATAACGAATAAAGGTTATAAAGTTAAAGTATTAAAGTTTTAAAATTTCAAACTAATTCAATATAAAGAAGGTAAATTTTCATCAATTTTGTGACAATTAGGACTCACTCAATTGCATCTTCTTCAAAATATATATCCCATTAAAGCTCACATTACTATGTTTACAATAGGCTAAGATGCAATTACATTTGAAATTATTGTCATGATTGCTCTCAATCTAGATTTCTAACTCCAACAAAGCCTGTGACATCCCCGAAAATAAAATATTTTTAAAATTTAAAATTCTTGGAAATTTATTCTCTTTTTAGTAAATTCAAATTTGGAAAATTTTTTCCTTTATGGAAATTCTGATTTTTGAATTTGGTAATTGTAATTAATTATTATGACTGTTGGGCAAAGACCTGATTTGACCCAACTAACTATTTGACTATGACACTTGTATGAAAACATAATACTTTATATTGATTGCAGGAGGAAAAATGGAACAACCATGTTAAATTTAGCTGACCATGACTCTATAAGTGGGGAACATGTTGGAACTACCTCTGGGCTGATTATTACAAGTGGAAAATCAGTGATTTGGCCATTCGCAGCCCCTAAAAATCAGGGATTTAGAAAGATGTGAAAATTTCCAAGGGAGGGAAAAAGACCTAGGCAAAATTGATAAATAGCATCTGTGAGGAGGCAGGATGCTGCCAAGTATGAGGAGAAAAGAATCTATGGATTTTCCTTACCGTTATGAGCACTGCTGAGTAAGTGTGAGGCAAGAGGACAACTGCTGGAATTGTGGACATTGTTGAGGAGGAGTCTTCCAAATTCGCCCTCATGGATTCATGGTCAAGCTAGGGGGTGAATCGGGCAAGAAATTTTGACTACCAATTCTACGGTTGGGAGGAACGTTGTTGTTCCCTTTGTCTTCCCGCAAAACTGGTTCAGATATGTTGATCTATTCCTTCTCTATTTTAAATAATCACTTATATTGTTGATATGTATATGTTAATTCTGTATTGAAGTACTTCCATGGGAGAAATCTGTCATGTCATAATCCATTTATGTAATAGGAAAAACTTGTTGGTTTGTAATCATTTCACCGCTTTATGATGGTGGATCAGTGGCTGTATTGACCCCTCAAGACCTAAGGGTTCATTGTCAAGCGGTGGCTACCTTAGCCTTTGCAGGCCACCAAATACCATCACTGCCCTGATTTAATTTTTCCTAAGGTCAAAGGGGCAAGTTTTGTACCTATAAATACTTGAATCATATTGTAATCCAAACATAGAGGGTGAGATAGCTTGAAATCATTTCTTGAATTGAATTGGTTATTCCCTGTTTGGAGGTTTGCTCTGCGATTATAATTTTTTGTTATTGAGTTTGTAAACTCATTTTATTTCTTGATAAATTCATTTTTTTGAGCAAACACGGTAATTATTTGTTTTTACCAATTACGAACYCRGTCATTTATTTATTCTGAGTTTATTTGTTGGAGCATGTGATTTTAAAAAGAGATTAAATACAAAATTGATATTTTGGAATTCAGGACTTGCTTGTTACATATGTGCGGAGTTCCTTTGCTTTACCAAACATCGAAACCTGAAATTGTTGGGCCCACACCCTAATCTCTTTTCGCAATTCGACATTTCTTATTTCATTTTGTTTGTGCGTCGGATGTTCTTAAACCCCGAAATCCCAAACCCCAAAACCCCGAAGTGTCGGTCCCACATTCCATTCACATTTTCGCAATTCGAGAGTTGTTGTGTGTTGGTGTTTGTCATTTGTAATCGCAAAATCCTGAACCCCAAAACCTCGAAGTGTTGGGCCCACACTCTTTTCTCATTTCGTGATTCGTCAAACAACATGGTCTTTTGTTTTTGTGTTCGGCATTTATAATCGTCGAAACTCGATTGACCTATGTTTTTCACAAAACTGTAGGAACATAGTAGGAATTATTTGTTATAGGAACAACTCTAATATTGTAATGAATGGACTGGTATAAACGATGGAGGATATTCATCCTGGATAGAGGTAGAATAGAAATAACAGATCATACTACAAGTCACTATGTACAGGGCATGACAAGTACATAAATTATTGTATATGAAAGTATTAAACTAATTAAGCATATTTTTAGCGTGATTTTTTCTAAGAGTTCTACTTGCCATGAGGTCATACACCTTTAAGTATTCAAAATTTCGTAATTAGACTATTATTTAATGGCATAAACCGTAGAGAAAAAAATGGGATCCTTCGAGTTAACTATGCTTTGATGTGTAAGCTACTAGTGTGTAAGAATGAGACCCAAGTTAGGTAGATATACTTGCATGTTTATATTTTTGTAAGTAAAGATGCAGGACCATAGCACGTAACTGAGTCTTCCAATTATTAAACAAGAATCAAGATGAAACTTTACCTATGAAAGTGAGTCGTTCTATATATAGAGAGAGAAATCTATAGGTATGTACATACTTATAGGTGGAAAAAAGTACAGATGTTAATCGAGAGTTAAACCGAATTCCCTACAGTAAGAATGATAATATACGCCTTTATACGTGACATAACAGACAGTCAAAATACCTACTGTTCTAGCACTCAGGAAGATCCAACCTTGCAATTAAAAGAACAATTAAATGTGAAGAACTGATTACTTTGACAATCCCAGACTGGTTGACCTTCCAACTCTCGGTTACCAAAATGTTGAAATATCATGGACCAAGACTTCACAAGTTAAGCGTCCTGTCCCTTTGTCCTTTGAATCGCTGGTTGTCGAAATGCTGAAATATCGTGGATCAAGACTTCATAAGTCAAGCGTCTCATCCCTTTGTCCTTTGAATCCCCAATTGATGAAATGTCGAAATGTCTAAATATCTTGGTGTTCGATCAATGGCTCACAATAATCCCTGGGATCTACGGTCCACATCCAACCTCGCTATTTTGCGATTTCGCGATTCAGGGTTTTGGGAGACAAGGACCTCTGTCTTTCCAACTTGCGATACCCAAAATCGTGAAATGGACTAACGGTCCAGATCTGCCTATGATCGACGATCACTTTTCCTCCTAATATTTGGACATTAAGAAGCCCTCGCCGCTAACCTCCTCGCAGCTCCACCTTATCCAATGACTTGTTGGTTTTTGGTGTCTCTCCTCAAGGACTCTCCACCATCCGTTTAGATCTTCAAGATCTCCCCTCCTGGATCTACGCAGTGTTAAAGCCTGCGCTCCTACCTCAAATCAGATGGTCCGCGGGATTTTCCACCGCGATCCAACGCTCAACGGTGTTCTTCCTCCTGATCTTTTACTCGCTTCAAGCTTAGATGATTTTCTAAGTCTTTGAAGACTCGATCTTCGCTTCTTCCAGTGAATGAGTTCCTGAATATTGATAACACTTTCTGAAGTGTTATTCCTCCTAAGCTTTATCTCTCTGAACCTCAAAGGTTCCTTCGGCCTAGGTTTAGATATTGCCTATATACATATAAGTATGTTGGAGTGGTTTGAGAGTTAAGGGAAGTGATAGAATTATGGAAAGAATTTATCCACATAAGTTTTTCTATTCTAAGTAAACTAGACTGGTGTAATAATATCATTATGGACAGAAATGAATCTTACCTTCTCTTAAATTCTAATCTTAAACAAAATTGAATTATGCCATAGATTTATTTTTTTTTATGGTGAATTTGAGGTACATTACATATGGTAACAGAGAAAAAGCTACAACACTGGGCCTGAACAGGGCCACATTAGCTACTTAGTATACATTCTGACGTATGTAAAACTAATAAATCTTATGATTTCAAATAGAAAGCCCTTTCTTTTTTTTGTAAATTATGGAAACTCAGTAGGGTGCAGAAATCAGGATGGAAGGAAATCCACAGCAAGGACCTCTGAGAAATCCAAGACACAACAGTGATGGAAGATCACCCATGGAGGTGTTGGAAACAATGAGGAATCTTATTGTTGAACTACAGGTTTTCAAGGCCGACAATGAAAAATTGAAGAAAGAACAGTTGGAACAACAAGAGATAAATGAAGTCCTGCTGCGTAGTATAGTATCCAAAAAATTCCCAAAAGACGATAACCATGATGAAGAATTCAACAAAAGGGCCTACAAGAATTTGGACCGGAAACAGAAAAAGGAGGCAGCTCGTCTGAAGGGACACCTTCAGTTGAGGACAAAATTATACCAGACAGAAAAAGAAAACAAGTAGAGCACCTTGAAGGAGAATTTAAAAAGATTAAACTAGCTACCTTTGATGGAGAATCTAGGACAAGAGAAGAAGCTGAGGAATGGTTGTTGGACATCAAAAGAATACTTCTAGATCTACAACTATTCCAGCAACATGAAGGTCAGAATGACCATCTACAATCTGAAGGGGAAGACCAGCATTTGGTGGCAGGACCTGAAATTGGCCAAGGGCCTAAATGAGAAACAGTTGGAATGGTCCGACTTTAAGAAGTATTTCGAGAAACAATACATTTCTGAAAGCTATTATGAAAGGAAGACGAAAGAATTTTACAAGTTACGACTCGGACACATGATGATGGAGGACCTTATAAATAAATTTTTGGAACTACTAAAGTTTGTACCATACATCCGGGAGGATAAGATAAAAATCTGGCGATTCTTAAGTTGTTTATGTGATATCCCCAAAAATAAAATATTTTTGGAATTTAAATTTGCTGGAAATTTATTTCCGTTTTTAGTAAATTCGAATTTGGAAAAATTTTGCCATTTATGGCAATTATGAATTTCGAATTTGATAATTGTAATTAATTATTATGACTATTGGGCAGAGTTCTGATTGAACTCAACTAACTATTTGACTATGACACTTGTATATAAAAAAAAAATTATATTTATTGCAGGAGGACAAATGGAACATACATGTTAAAATCAACTAACCATGACTCCATGAGTGGGGAACATGTTGGAACTACCTCTGGGCTGATTATTACAAGTGGAAAATCAAAGATTTGGCCATTGGCAGCCCCTAAAAATCATGGATTTAGAAAGCTGCGAAAATCCCCCAAGGGAGGGAAAAAGACCTAGGAAAAATTGATAAATAACATATGTGAGGAGGCAGGACGCTGCCAAGTATGCTGGGGAAAACGATTTTTGAGCTCTCTTGCTGTTATGAGCACTACGGATCGAGTGTGAGTCAGGAGAAGTCTGCTGAAATGGATTTTTCTTATTGTTATGAGCACTGCTGAGTAAGTGTGAGGCAAGAGGATAACTGCTAGAATTGACGGACATTGTTGAGGAGGAGTTTTCGAGCTAGCCCTCATGGACTCATGGTTAGGCTAGGGGGTGAACTGGGCAAGTGATTGGCTTCCCTGTTCTATGGTTGGGAGGAAAATGGTTGTTCCCTTTGTCTTCTCGCAATTTGGTTCAAATATGTTGCTCTACTCCTTTTCTGTTTGAATGATTTTATATCTGATGCAATGTATTTGTTAAATCAGAACTGAAATGATTTCCATTTTCTGTTCGAATGAATTGATATCTGATGTCATGTATTTATTAAATCTGAACGAACGATAGAATTGGCCTTTTATTTGTTATGATAGTTGAAAGGATTTATGCATGGTTAAATTCTAGAAGACATCTCCTCTAAATTAGTTTCACTGCTATTTTCTTTTTTATTTGTTGTCTGAGTGAAATCAATGTTGAGATTGGCATATTGGGAGTGGAAGTTATGTTGTAATTTCATTAATCTAACTATATGAATAATGATAGGAACAACATTCTGAGTTTTCAAACTATGCTACATTTTCTTTTCCATTAAATAGACTGTGTAAAGATAGATCTATAGATGACGTAGGAAGACCGACTATTATACCAGTTTCCCTTACAATTCTGTGTATGCAACAAGCGATTTAAAACTCCTACCAGCCCTTTGGCCTAAACAATGAATAAAGTACATATATATATACATATATTATTCTGGAAGAAAAAACATAGAATCGAAACTTTACTTGGACCATTATATCCAATCTAAATAATTGCTATTGCAGATTTAAACCACATTGGTAATAATTATAAGGAATGTCGAAATGAGATAAAATGATTTAGTATTATAGATCTAGAATAAGTCAATCCAACATTTAGCATTTGAAAACAGGGCCTGTCTTCAAGGAAATAAACCTGGTATTTAAAATTTAGGGCATAATGAGACCCGAGCAGTAATCGGTTATCAAATATTTCTTTTTACTCTAACGAACAAGACAAACATGTAGAAGAAATTTCTGCAAAAGTTATACTGTAACCACCAGGACAAAATCCCTAGTTACCTTTGGGAAATTTTTCCCCTTTTTCCAAAC
>JASDQU010439690.1:30254-49651 GCA_032191745.1 Picea mariana | reverse complement strand
TGATGCCCCAACAAATTGAAACAAGAAATGTCAAATTGTGAAATGCGAAGAGACTGAAGGCCCATCATTTCGAGATTTCAAGATTTCGGGGTTCAGGATTTCGGGGTTTACGGACCTCTTATGCCCCAACAATTTGAAACAAGAAATGTCGAATTGTGAAATGAGAAAAGAACTGTGAGCCCAACATTTTGGGGTTTCAGGGTTCGATATTTTGGGGTTTACGAACACCTGATGCACAGAAAAAATGAAACAAGAAGTGCCAAATTGTGAAATACGAAAGGATTGTGGACCCAGCACTTCGCGGTTTCGCGATTCGGGATTTCACAACTCTGGCAGCAACGTTTCTGGGTCCTTCAAACTCCTGGGTCCCGAAATGCTGAAAAGGACTTAATGGGTTCTGGCTCTTCCTTTAGCCTCCAAAAAGGAGAAATTTGAAGCACGAGATCAATGGCTCCTATTGATTCTCATCCAATGGTCGCTACTCCTCCTAAGATTTTGAATGCTAAAAGACAATCAATCTTAACCTGCCCTCAGATCTATGAGATCCAATGGTCCATAGGATTTTAGTACTTCCCCACAAAGAAATTTCACCATTCGTTCACTTTGCTCAACGATCTCTGGCCAAAATGACTTGGCATTCTTCCACCTGAACTGGACCACTGCGAGATGATTTTGATGTCTGCCTCCCTTTGAATACTTCAAAGGTGCTATCTCTTATGATTTTTATCTCTCTGAACATCAAAGGTTCTGTCGACCTGAGTTTAGACATTGCCTTTATACATATAAGTATGTTGAAGTAGTTTGAAAGTCAAGGGAAGTGATAGAATTATGGAAAGAATTTACCCACTTAAGCTTTCCTGTTCAAAGTAAACTATACTAGTGTAATAATGACAATATGGACATAAATGAATCCTACCTTCTCTTAAATTTTAAGCTTAAACAAAATTGAATTATGTCATAGAATTTTTATTTTTTTTATGGTGAATTTGAGGTACATTACATATGGTATTAGAGCAAAAGTTACAACACTAGGCCTGAACAAGACCACATTAATTTCTTAGTATATATTCCGATTTATGAAAAAAATAATAAATCTTGTGGTTACAAACATAAAGCCTTTATGTTTTGTATTGATTATGGAAGCCCAAGAAGGTGTGGAAATCAGGATGGTAGGGAATCTGCAGCAAGGACCTCCTGGAGATCCAAGACAGAATAGTGATGGAAGCTCACCCACGGTGGTGTTGGAAACAATGAGGAATCTTATTGTTGAACTAGAGGTTTTCAAGGCCGACAATGAAAAATTGAATAAAGCACAACAGGAACAGCAAGAGATAAATGAAGTCCTACTGCGTAGTATAGTAACCAAGAAAATCCCAAAAGATGATAACCATGATGAGGAGGTCAGCAAAAGGGCCTTCAAGAATTATGGTGTGGAAACAGAAAAAGGAGACAGTTTGTCTGAAGGGACACCTTCAACTGAAGACAAAACTATACGAGACAGAAAAAGAAAACAAACAGACCACCTTGAAGGAGAATTTAAAAATATTAAACCAGCTACCTTTGACGAATAATCTAGGATAGGAGAAGAAGTTGAGGCATGGTTGTTGGACATCAAAAATTACTTCCAGATATACAACTATTCCAGCAACATGAAGGTCAGAATTGCCATCTACAATCTGAAGGGGAAGGCTAGCATTTGGCGACAGGAACTGAAATTGACCAAGGGGATAAAGGAGAAATAGTTGGAATGGTCCGACTTTAAGAAGTATTTCAGGAAACAATACCTTTTTGAAAGCTATTATTAAAGGAAGATGAAAGAGTTTTATGAGTTACGACTCAGACAGATGATGATGGAGGACCTTATAAATAAATTTTTGGAACTACTAAGATTCGTACCATACATCCGGGAGGATAAGGTAAAAATCCAACGATTCTTAAGCTATTTATCACAGGCCTACTGGGACAAAATTGAGTTTGATAGCCCCAAATCCTTGAGTGAGGTATTCAAGAAAGCACAAATGTGCTATGACCAGTATAAATAATGCATAGAGTTTCCCAAGACCTGGAAGGATAAGAAGCAAGATCGAATGAACCAGCGGAAGAAGGGATACTAGCCAGCTCCTTATCTTTCCCAAGGATGGATTTTCACTCCAATCATCCGAATACGCAAGGTCGTGGTAAACTGGTAAACCTGGGAACAAAGAAGTTTGGGGACAACCCCCGCAAGCCATTAAAGTGTTGGGAGTGTGGAGAGCCGCATCTAAGGAGGAACTATCCATGTTTAACTGCAGCAAACAAAACTATTGTTCACAATTTGCAGGAAGCCTCGACAGTGGGAGACATGGGCAGAAGTTTGCATCGGATAAATGCATCCATAGATGGTCGACAAGCTGACCACCAATCCTCAGTGGTAGAAATTGAAGGTAAAATCAATGACACTCGAATCTCTATTTTAATTGACCCTAGATCTACATTAAGTTATATTACTCCTAGTTTAGTAGAGTCTAATAAACTTAAGAGACTGAAGCACGTAAAATCATGTCTTGTACAAATAGCAATAGGTACTAGGATCTTATGATATGATTATCAGGATGGATTTGTTGGAACAATACAAAGCAGTACTAGACTGTTATACAAAGATACTTATCTATAAAGATAGTTTTGGCACCGTTAGAATAGCCCAAGGCATACCAAAACCTGTGTCAGTCAGACAAGTTTCAGCGATGCAACTCAAGAAATGTATTATAAAGGGATGTCAAGTTTACGCCATCCAAGTGATGAATCTATTAGAAAAAGAAGATAAACCCAAGTTAGAAGACTTTGCTGTCCTATGTGAATTTAGAGACATGTTTGTGGATGAGATACCAGAATTAACTCCTAGAATGGAAATAGATTTCTCCATAGACTTACTACCCGGATCAACCCCTATCTCAAAAGCACCCTACCGAATGAGTCTACCAGAACTAACAAAATTAAAATTACAATTACAGGAATTGTTAGACAAAGAGTATATCAGACCGAGTGTCTCACCATGGGGAGCACCAGTCCTCTTTGTGAAAAAGAAATACAATACTATAAGACTATGTATCTATTATAGACAACTGAACAAAATGACTATTAAGAACAAATACCCCTTACCAAGGATAAATGATCTATTTGATCAAGTTGGTGGGGCCAAGATCTTTTCAAAATTGGATTTATGATCTAGTTATCACCAAGTTAGGATAAAGGATGAGGACATAAACAAAACATTTTTTTGAACAAGATATGGACACTACGAGTTTGTATTCATACCTTTCGGACTCACTAATTCACCAGCCACATTTATGTGCTTGATGAAAAACATTTTCAGTCGGTACTTAGACAAGTTCGTAGTAGTATTTATCAACGATATTCTGGTCTATTCAAAAATGAAAAAAGAACATGATGAACACTTAAGGATAGTTCTACAAACTTTGAGGAAACACAAACCGTATGCCAAATTTGACAAGTGTGACTTTTATCAAAAGTAAATACAATATTTAGGACATGTCATTTCCTCAGAAGGTATTGTCGTAGACCCGGAAAAGATAAAATCCATTATAGAATGGCCAGTACCTAAGGATGTGGCAGATATTCGGTCATTCATGGGAATCACTGGATATTATCGTAGATTTATAGAAGGGTTTTCCAAGATAGCCTACCCTATCACGTCATTACAAAAGAAAGGGGCCAATTTTAACTGGTCGCAAAAGTTTCAAGATAGTTTTAACAAGCTGAAAGAATTATTGACATCGGTGCACATTTTGAAGGTAGTAAACCCAGAAAAAGACTTCACGGTATGTGTTGATGCAAGTAAAGAAGGACTAGGTGGTGTTCTAACTCAGGAAGGACACATGATTTGCTACAAGTCCCAGAAATTAAAAGAACACAAGCAAAATTATGTCACTCGCGACTTTTAATTGGAAGCAGTATTACACGCATTAAAAATGTGGCGACACTACATAATGGGAAGGAAATTTCTACTATTGATGAATAATAGCTGTGTGAAATATTTGTTTAGTCAACCAGAGCTCAATGCATGGCAAGCCATATGGTTAGCCTTCCTGAGCGAATTCAACTTTGAGGACAGACATATCAAGGGCAAGGAAAATAAAGTAGTAGACTCTTTAAGTAGAAGAGTCCATGGGTTATTTGAGATAAATATCAGTAGGCCAGAAAGCAATCTGGAACAAAGAATAAGAACGACAAGTATTAAGGACAGAAATTACACTAAGGTGATGGAAGAATTTCAAAATAGTATCGCAAACTCAGATAAACCAGATATAAGCATCGACAAGAAGGGACTACTAAGATTTAAAAATAGACTTTACATACCAGATTCAGCAGAGCTAAAATTAACTGTTTTAGATGAAGTGCATAAGAAACCGTATTCTGGCCATCCAGGTTACCAAAAAACAATAACATCACTCAGAAAACTATTTTATTGGCCTAATATGAAGGGCGAAACAATAGAGTACTTGGCTAGGTGCCAAGATTGTCAGCAGATTAAGGCCAACCACCAGCATCCATCTGGCCTATTACAGCCATTACCAGTACCAGAATGGAAATGGGAGACCATATCGCTGGACTTTATAACAGGTTTGCCTAAAAATCAGAAATAGAATGATTCGATCATGGTTGCAATCGATAAACTCAGTAATTTTGCACACTTTATTCTTGTAAAGTCTACTTTTAAAGCTATAAACATTGCTAAAATATTCATGAAAGAAATTTTTAGACTGCATGGTATTCCTAAAATGGTGATTTCAGATAGAGACGTAAAATTCACATCCTCTTTTTGGAAGGAATTGTTTGTAGGGATAAATACTAATTTGAATTTCAGTACGAGTTATCATCCTCAAACGGATGGATAGGCCAAAAGGACAAACCAAATCATAGAGGATATGCTCCGCATGTATGTAAGAGAAAAACCAAACAAGTGGGAAGACTACCTACACCTGGTAGAATTTGCATATAACAATGGGTATCAAACTTCGACTAAGTTGAGCCCTTTCGAAATACTATATGGCAGAAAGTATACAACTCCAATTAGCTGGGATAACCTGGCTGATAGACTCATGGTTGGACTAGAGATGCTCCAAGAAATGGAGAACATGGTAAGGAAGGTACAACAAAACTTGAAAGAAGCACAGAACAGGCATAAGAGCTATGCAAATCAGAAAATAAGACACTTGGAATATCAAGTAGGAGACCATGTTTATTTGAAGGTCAAAGCCCAAAAAATCTCGTTGAAGTTAGGGAACTGTGCCAAGCTAGCACCCAGGTTTTGTGGGCCCTTTGAGATACTAGCTCGAATTGGACCCGTAGCATATCAACTTGCACTCCCAGCTAATCTAAGAATTCATAATGTATTTCATGTTTCTTTGTTGAAAAAATATATTCATGACCCTACTCATAGGATTGATTGGAACTTGGTGCAGGTGGAACCTGAAGGCGAGTTCCAGGTTGAACCCCTGTGCATTCTGGACTGGAGATAAATAGCACTTCGGAACAGAGCCGTCACTTAGGTAAAGGTGTAATGGAAGCACTTTAGTCCTCAAGAGGACACTTGGGAGTTGGAGGGACATTTGCAGAAATATCATCCAATCATGTTCTAGGAAAGGAACGAACAATAAGAATGGTGTTTTACTGAAGGGAGAAAGCATGCAATATCCCCAAAAATAAAATATTTTTGGAATTTAATTTTGTTGGAAATTTATTTCCGTTTTTAGTAAATTTGAATTTGAAATTTTTTTGTCATTTATGGCAATTCCGAATTTTGAATTTGATAATTGTAATTAATTATTATGACTGTTGGGAAGAGTTCTGATTGGACTCAACTAACTATTTGACTATGAAACTTGTATAAAAACAAAATATGTGTATTAATTGTAGGAGGACAAATGGAACATCCATGTTAAAATCAGCTAACCATGACTCCATGAGTGGGGGAAATGTTGGAACTACCTTTGGGATGATTATTACAAGTGGCAAATCAGATATTTGGCCATTGGCAGCCCCTGAAAATTAGGGATTTAGAAAGCTGTGAAAATCCCCCAAGGGAGGGAAAAAGACTTGGGCAAAATTGATAAATAACATATGTGAGGAGGCAGGACGCTGCCAAGTATTTTGGGAAAAAAGATTTTTGAGCTCTCTTGCTGTTATGAACACTACGGATTGAGTGTGAGGCAAGAGGAGTCTGCTGAAACAGATTTTCCTTGTTGTTATGAGCACTGCTGAGTAAGTATGAGGCAAGAGGATAACTTTTGGAATTGAAGGACATTGTTGAGGAGGAGTTTCCGAGTTATCCCTCATGGACTCATGGTCAGGCTAGGGGGTGAAATTGGTAAGTGATTGGATGCCCTATTCTATAGTTTGGAGGAACGTGGCTATTCCCTTTGTCTTCTCGCGATCTGGTTCAGATATGTTGCTCTAATCCTTTTTTGTTTGAATGATTTTATATATGATGCAATGTATTTGTTAAATCGGAACTGAAATGATTTCCATTTTCTATTTGAATGATTTGATATCTGATGTCATGTATTTATTAGATCTAAACAAACAATAGAATTGGCCTTTTATTTGTTATGATAGTTGAAAGGATTTATGCATGCTTAAATTCTGGAAGAAATCTCCTCTAATTTGGTTTCACTGCTATTTTATGTTTTATTTGTTTTCTGAGTGAAATCAATGCTGAGATTGGCATATTGGGAGTGGAAGTTATGTTGTAATTTCATTAATCTAACTATATGAATAATACTGGGAACAACATTCTGAGTTTTGCAAACTATGCTACATTTTCTTCTCCATTAAACAAACTGTGTAGAGATAGATCTATAGCTGAGGTAGGAAGACCAACTATTATACTAGTTTCCCTTACAGTTTTGTGTATGCAACACACGATTTAAAACTCCTACCAGCCCTTTGGCCTAAACAATGAATAAATTACAGATATATATACATATATTATTCTGGAAGGAAAAACATAGAATCGAAACTTTACTTGGACCATTATATCCAATCTAAATAATTGCTATTGCAGATTTAAACCACATTGGTAATAATTATAAGGAATGTCGAAATGAGATTAAATGATTTAGTATTATAGATCTAGCATAAGTCGATCCAACATTTAGCGTTTGAAAACAAGGCCTGTCTTCAAGGAAATAAACCTGGTATTTAAAATTTAGGGCATAATGAGACCCGAGTAGTAATCGGTTACCAAATATTTCTTTTTACTCTAACGAACAAGACAAACCTGTAGAAGAAATTTCTGCAAAAGTTATACTGTAACCACCAGGACAAAAGCCCTAGTTACCTTTGGGAAATTTTTCCCCTTTTTCCAAACCCGATAAGAGTCTGAGGGAATCGAATTTGAATGACCCATTTTAAATTTGGAAACTGTAATGCTCCATAAGCCTAAGGGTTCGAAGATGCTTAATCAATACCTTTACCGAAAAAAAATAACTTAGACTTTTGTTTAATGGTTTAAACCTTAGAGAACAAAGTGGTGTGAAAAATAAAGGTCAATCGAGTTTTGGCGATTACAAACACTGAATGCAAAAGACAAAAGACCACGCTGCTTGCCGAATCATGAAATGCGAAGAGACCGAGGGCCCAACATTTCAGGATTTCAGGATTTCGGGGTTTACGAACCTCTTATGCCCCAACAAATTGAAACAAGAAATACCGAATCATGAAATGCGAAGAGATTGAAGGCCCAACATTTTGGGATTTCAGGATTTCGGTGTTTACGAACCTCTTACACCCCAACAAATTGAAATAAGAAATGTTGAATATCGAAAGGAGAAGAGACTAAAGGCCCAACATTTCAGGATTTTAGGGTTTACGAACCTCTTACGCCCCAACAATTTGAAACAAGAAATGTTGAATTGCGAAATGAGAAAACGACTGTGAACCCAACATTTCAGGGTTTCGGGGTTTGAGATTTCAGGGTTTACAAACACTTGATGCACAAACAAAATGAAACAAGAAGTGTCGAATTGCGAAATGCGAAAGGACTGTGGGCCCAGCGCTTCGGGGTTTCAGGGTTCGGGATTTCGGGGTTTCAAGATTCGGGATTTCATGACTTTGGCGGCAATGTTTCTAGGTCCTTCGAACTCCTGGGTACTGAAATGCCAAAAAGGGCTTAACGGGTTTTGGCTCTTCCTTTAGCCTCCAAAATGGCAAAATTCAAAGCGCGAGATCAAAGGCTCATGTTGCTTCTCATCCAACGGTCGCTACTCCTCCTGAGCTTATAAATGTTAAAAGATGATCAGTCTTAACCTCCCCACAGATCTATGAGATCCAATGGTCCATAGGATTTCGGTACTTGCCCACGAAGAAATTTCACCGTTCATTCACTCTGCTCAAGGATCTCTGGCCAAAATGACTTGGCGTTCTTCCACCTGAACTGGACCTCTACGAGACAATTTCGATCTCTGCCTCCCTCCGAATACTTCAAAGGTGCTATCTCTTATGAGCTTTATCTCTCTGAACATCAAAGGTTCCATCCACTTGAGTTTAGACATTGCCTTTATACATATAAGTATGTTGGAGTAGTTTGAAAGTCAAGGGAAGTGATAGAATTATGGAAATAATTTACCCACTTAAGCTTTCCTGTTCAAAGTAAAATAGACTGGTGTAATAATGACATTATGGATAGAAATGAATCCTACCTTCTCTTAAATTCTAAGATTAAATGAAATTGAATTGTGTCATAGAAATTTATTTTTTTATGGTGAATTTGAGGTACATTACATATGGTATCAGAACAAAAGTTACAACACTAGGCTTGAACAAGGCCACATTAATTGCTTAGTATATATTCTGATTTATGGAAAAACTAATAAATCTTGTGGTTACAAATAGAAAGCCTATATGTTTTGTGTTGATTATGGTAGCCCAAGAAGGTGCAGAAATTAGGATGGAAGGGAATTCACAGCAAGGACCTCTGGGAGATCCAAGACAGAACAGTGATGGAAGCTCACCCACGGAGGTGTTGGAAACAATGAGGAATCTTATTGTTGAACTACAGGTTTTCAAGGCCAACAATGAAAAATCGAAGAAAGCACAGTAGGAACAACAAGAGATAAATGAAGTCCCACTGCATAGTATAGTAACCAAGAAAAGCCAAAAACATGATAACCACGATGATGAGGTTAGGAAAAGGGCCTCTAAGAATTCTGGTGTGGAAACAGAAAAAGGAGACAGTTCTTCTCAAGGGACACCTTCAGCTGAAGAAAAAACTATACCAGATAGAAAAAGAAAACAAATAGACCACCTTGAAGGAGAATTTAAAAATATTAAACAATTAGCTACCTTTGATGGAGAATCCAAGACAGGAGAGGAAGCTAAGGCATGGTTGTTGGACATCAAAAAATACTTCCAGATCTACAACTATTCCAGCAACATGAAGGTCAGAATGGCCATCTACAATCTAAAGGGAAGGCCTGCATTTGGTGGCAGGACCTGAAATTGGCCAAGGGCCTAAAGGAGAAATAGTTGGAATGGTCCGAATTTAAGAAGTATTTGAAGAAACAATACCTTTCTGAAAGCTATTAGGAAAGGAAGAAGAAATAATTTTACGAGTTACGACTCAGACAAATGATGATGGAGGAACTTATAAATAAATTTATGGAACTACTAAGGTTCGTACCGTACATCCGGGTAGGATAAGGTAAAAATCCAACGATTCTTAAGTTGTTTACCACAGGCCTACCGGGAAAAATTTGAGTTTGACAGCCCCAAATCCTTGAGTGAGGTATTCATGAAAGCATGAATGTGTTATGACCAGTATAAACAGCAGGTAGAGTTTCCCAAGACTTGGAAGGATAAGAAGAAAGATCAAATGAACCAATGAAAGAAGGGATACCAGCCAACTCCTTATCGGGATGCAGCAAAAAGTTTCCCAAGAAAGGATTTTCACTCCAATCATCTGAATATGCAAGGTAGTGGTAAACTGGTAAACCTAAGAATGAAGAAGTTTGGGGACAACTCACACAATCCATTAAAGTGTTGGGAGTGTGGAGAGCCGCATTTAAGGAGGAATTTTCCATGTTTAATTACAGCAAATAGAACTGTTGTTCACAATTTGCAGGAAGCCTCAATAGTGGGATACGTGGGAAGAAGTCTGCATCGGATAAATGTAGCCATAAATGGTCGACAAGATGACCACCAGTCCTCGGTGGTAGAAATCGAAGGTAAAATCAATGACACTCGAATTTTTTTTTTAATTGAACCTGGAACTATGTTAAGTTATATTACTCCTGATGTAGTAGAGTCGAATAAACTTAATAAACTGAAGCACGCAAAATCATGGCATGTACAACTAGCAATAGGTACTAAAAGGAAAGTAGTTGACCACAGTTCTAATCTTGAGTTCAACTTAGATGGTCAAAAGATAAGGACCAATCTGAACATCCTACCACTAAAATCTTATGATATGATTATCAGGATGGATTGGTTGGAACAACACAAAGCAGTACTAGACTGTTATACGAATATACTTAGCTATAAAAATAATTTTGGCACTGTTAGAATAGCCCAAGGCATACCAAAACCTGTATCAGTCAGACAAGTTTCAGTGATGCAACTCAAGAAATGTATTAGAAAGGGATGTCAAGTTTACGCCATCCAAGTGATGAATCTATTAGAAAAAGAAGATAAGCCCAATTTAGAAGGCTTTGTTGTCCCACGTGAATTCAGAGACATGTTTGTGGATGAGATACCATAATTACCTCCTAGAAGGGAAATAGACTTCTCCATAGACTTACTACCCAGATCAACCCCTATCTCAAAAGCACCCTCCCGAATGAGTCTACTGAAACTGATAGAATTAAAAATACAATTACAGGAATTGTTGGAAAAAGAGTATATCAGACCGAGTGTCTCGCCATGGGGAGCACCAATCCTCTTTGTGAAAAATAAAGACGGTACTATAAGACTATGTATCAATTATAGACAGCTGAACAAAATTACCATTAAGAACAAATACCCCTTACCAAGGATAAATGATATGTTCGATCAAGTTGGTGGGGCCAAGATCTTTTCAAAATTGGATTTACAATCTGGTTATCATCAAGTTAGGATAAAGGACGAGGACACAAACAAAATAGATTTTTGAACATGATATGGGCACTACGAGTTTGTAGACAGACCTTTCAGACTCACTAACACACCTGCCACATTTATGTGCTTGATGAACATCATTTTCAGTCAGTAGTTAGACAAGTTCGTAGTAGTATTTATCGACGATATTCTGGTCTATTCTAAAATGGAGGAGGAACATGATGAACACTTAAGAATAGTTCTGCAAACATTGAGGAAACACAAACTATACGCAAAATTCGACAAATGTGACTTTTATTAAAAAGAAATACAATATTTAGGACATTTCATTTCCTCGGAAGGTATTGTTGTAGACCCAAAAAAGATAAAATCCATTATGGAATGGCCAGTACCTAAGGATGTGGTAGATATCCGGTTATTCATGGGAATTATCGGATATTATCGCCAATTTATAGAAGGGTTTTCCAAGATAGTCTACCCTACAATGTCATTACAAAAGAAAAGGACCAAGTTTAACTGGTCACAAAAGTGTCAAGATAGTTTTAACAAGCTGAAAGAATTATTGACATCGACGTCCATTTTGAAGGTAGCAGACCCAGATACAGACTTCACAGTATGTGTTGATGCAAGTAAAGAGGGACTAGGTGGTGTTCTAACTCAGGAAGGGCACATGATTTGTTACGAGTCCCGGAAATTAAAAGAACACGAGAGAAATTATGTCACTCATCACTTAGAATTGGTAGGAGTAATACATGCCTTAAAAATGTGGTGAAACTATATAATGGACAGAAAATTCCTACTATTGACGGATAATAGTGGGATGAAATATTTGTTTAACCAACCAGACCTTAATGCAAGGTGGCTAGCCTTCCTAAGCGAATTCGATGTAGAGGTCAGACATATCAAGTGTAAGGAAAATAAAGTAGAAGACGCTTTAAGAAGAAGAGTCCATGGGTTATTTGAGATAAATATCAGCAGGGCAGAAAGTGATCTAGAACAAAGAATAAGGATGACAAGTATTAATGAGGGAAATTACACTGAGGTGATGGAAGAATTTCAAAACAGTATCGAAAACTCAAATAAACCAGATCTAAGTATCGATAAGAAGTGACTATTATGATTTAAAAACAGACTTTACATACCAGATTTAGCAGAGTTAAAATTAACTGTTTTAGATGAAGTGCATAAGAAACCGTATTCTAGCCATCCACGTTACCAGAAAACAATAACAACACTCAAAAAACTATTTTACTGACCTAATATGAAGGGCGAAACAACAGAGTACTTGGCTAGGTGCCAATATTGTCAGCAGGTTAAGGCCGAGCACCAGCACCCAACCGGCCTATTACAGCCATTACCAGTACCAGAATGGAAATGGGAGACTATATCACTAGACTTTATAACAGGTTTGCCTAAAACTCAGAAGTAGAATGATTCTATCATGGTTGTAATCAATAAACTCAGTAACTCTACACACTTTATTCCTATAAAGTCTACTTTTAAAGCGATAAACATTGTTGAAATATTCATGAAAGAAATTCTTAGACTGCATGGTATTCCTAAAATGGTGGTTTCAAATAGAGACGTAAAATTTACATCCGCTTTTTGGAAGGAATTGTTTGCAGGACTAAACACTAACTTGAACTTCAGTATGAGATATCATCCACAAATGGATGGACAGACCGAAAGGACAAACCAAATCATAGAGGATATGCTTTGTGTGTACGTAAGAACAAAATTGAGCAAGTGGGAAGACTACCTGCACTTGGTAGAATTTGCATATAACAATGGGTGCCAAACTTCAGCTAAGTTGAGCCCTTTCGAAACATTGTATGGTAGAAAGTGTACAACTCCAATTAGCTGGGATAACCCGATTGACAGACTCATGGTTGGAACAGCGATGCTCCAAGAAATGGAGAACATGGTAAGAAAGGTACAGCAGAACTTGAAAGAAGCACACGACAGACATAAGAGTTATGCAGATTAGAAAAGGAGACACTTGGAATTTCAAGTGGGAGACCATGTTTACTTGAAGGTCAAACACCAAAAAATCTCACTGAAGTTAGCGAACTGTGCCAAGCTGGCACCTAGGTTTTGTGGGCCCTTCGAGATACCAGCTCGAATTAGACCCGTAGCATATCAACTTGCATTTCCAGCTAATCTAAGAATTCATAATGTATTTCATGTTTCTTTGTTGAAAAAGTTTATTCATGACCCTATTCATATGATTGATTGGAACTTGGTGCAGGTGCAACCCGAAGGCAAGTTCCAGGTGGAACCCCTGCGCATTCTGGACTGGGAGAAATAACACTTTGGAACAGAGTCGCCACTCAGGTAAAGGTGCAATGGAAGCACTTTAGTCCTGAGGAGGCCACTTGGGAGTTGGAGGGAGATTTGCAAAAATCTCATCCAATCCTGTTGTAGGAAAGGAACAAACCCTAAGGACAGTGTTTTACTGAAGGGGGAAAGGAAGTGACATCCCCGAAAATAAAATACTTTTGAAATTTATTTCCGTTTTTAGTAAATTCGAATTTGGAAATTTTTTTCCATTTATGGCAGTTCCAATTTTCGAATTTGGTAATTGTAATTAATTATTATGACTGTTGGGCAGAAACCTGATTTGAACCAACTAACTATTTAACTATGGCACTTTTATGAACATAATACTTTATATTGATTGTAGGAGGACAAATGGAACAACCATGTTAAATTTAACTGACCATGACTCCATGAATGGGGAACATGTTGGAACTACCTCTAGGATGATTATTACAAGTGGAAAATCAGTGATTTGGCCATTGGTACCCCCTGAAAATCAAGAATTTAGAAAGCTGTGAAAATTCCCAAGGGAGGGAAAAAGACCTGGGAAAAATTGATAAATAGCATATGTGAGGAGGCAAGACGCTGCCAAGTATGTGGAGAAAAGAGACTATGGATTTTCCTTGTTGTTATGAACACTACTGAGTAAGTCCAAGGCAAGAGGACAACTGCTGGAATTATGGGCATTGCTGAGGAGGAGTCTTCCAAATTCATCCTCATGGATTCATGGTCAGGCTAGGGGGTGAATCATGCAAGAAATTTTGGTTGCCTATTCTATGGTTGGGAGGAATGTGGTTGTTCCCTTTGTGTTCCCACAAAACTGGTTCAGATATGTTGATCTATTCCTTATCTGTTTTAAATAATCACTTATATTGTTGATATGTATATGTTAATTCTATATTGAAGTACTTCCATGGGAGAAATCTGTCGTGTCATAATCCATTTCTGTAATAGGAAAAACTTGTTGGTTTGTAATCCTTTCACCATTTTATGATGGCAGATCGGTGGTCGTCTTGACCCTTCAAGACATGAGGATTCACTTTCAAGCGGTGGTCGCCTTAGCCTTTGCAGGCCACCAAATACCATGACTGCCCTGATTTAATTTTTCCTAAGTTAAAAGGGGCAAGTTTTGTTCCTATAAATACTTGAATCATATTGTAATCTGGACACAGAGGGTGAGATAGCTTGAAATCATTTCTTGAATTGAATTGGTTATTCCCTGTTTGGAGGTTTGCTCTGTGATTATGATTTTTTGTTATTGAGTTTGTAAACTCATTTTATTTCTTGATAAATTCATTTTTTTGAGCAAACACGGTAATTATTTGTTTTTACCAATTACGAACCCAGTCATTTATTTATTCTGAGTTTATTTGTTGGAGCATGTGATTTTAAAAAGAGATTAAATACAAAATTGATATTTTGGCATTCATGACTTACTTGTTACATATGTGCAGAGTTCCTTTGCTTTACCAAACACCGAAACCTGAAATTGTTGGGCCCACACCCTAATCTCTTTTCGCGATTTGACATTTCTTATTTCATTTTGTTTGTGAGTCAGGTGTTCGTAAACCCTGAAATCCCGAACCTCGAAACATCGATGCACTGGTCCCAGATTCCATTCACATTTTCACAATTCGGGATTTGTTGTGTGTTGGTGTTTGGAATTTGTAATCATGAAATCCTAAACCCTGAAACCCCGAAGTGTTGGGCCCACAGTCTTTCCACATTTTGTGATTCCGCAAATAGCGTGGTCTTTTTCTTTTGTGTTCGGCATTTGTAATCGCCGAAACCCTATTGACCTCTGTTTTTCACAAAACTATAGGAACATAGTAGGAATTATTTGTTATAGGAAAAACTCTAATACTGTAATGAATGGACTAGTAGAAATGATGGAGGATCTTCATCCGAGATAGAGGTAGAATAGAAATAACAGATCATATTACAAGTCACTGTGTACAAGGCATGACAAGTACATAAATTATTGTATATGAAAGTATTAAACTAATTAAGCATATTTTTAACGCGATTTTTTCTAAGAGTTCTGCTTGCCATGAGGTCATACACCTTTAAGTATTCGAAATTTCGTAATTAGACTATTGTTAAATGGCATAAACCATAGAGAACAAAATGGGATCCTTTGAGTTCACTATGCTTTGATGTGTAAGCTACTGGTGTGTAAGAATGAGACCCAATCTAGGTAGATATACGTGCATGTTTATATTTTCTGTAAGTAAAGATGCAGGACCATAGCACGTAACTGAGTTTTCCAATTATTAAACTAGAATCAAGATGAAACTATACCTATGACAGTGAGTTGTTCTATATATAGAAAGAGAAATCTATAGGTATGTACATACTTATAGGTGGAAATAAGTACATATGTTACTGGATAGTTAAATCGAATTCCCTATAGTAAGAATGATAATATACGCCTTTATATGCACACATAGCAGAGAGTCAAAATACCTACTATTCTAGCGGTCAGGAAGATCCAACCTTTCAATTAAAAGAATAATTAAATGTGAAGAACTGATTTCTTTGACCTTCCAACTCTTGGTTGCCGAAATTCTAAAATATCGTGGACCGGGACTTTACAATTCAAGCGTCTCATCCCTTTGTCCTTCAAATCCCCGGTTGTCGAAATTTCGAAATATCGTGGACTGGGACTTCAAAATTCAAGCATCATGTCCCTTTGTCTTTCGAATCCCTGGTTGCCGAAATGTCGAAATGCCGAAATGTCTTGGCATTCAATCAATGACTCACAATAATCCCTGGGATCTATGGTCCACGTCCGACCTTGCTATTTCGCGATTCGAGGTTTTGGGAGACAAGGACCTCTGTCTTTCCAACTTGCGATACCCGAAATCGACAAATGGACTAACGATCCAGATTTGTCTATGATCGATGGTCACTTTTCCTCTTGAGCTTTGGACGTCAAGAAGCCCTCACTGCTAACCTCCTTTAGCTCCACCTTATCCAATGAATTGCGGGGTTTTGGAGTTTCTCCTCGAGGACTCTCCACCGTCCATTCAGATCTTCAAGATATCCCCTCCTAGAGCTACGTAGTGTTAAAGCCTGCACTCCTATCTCAAATCAGATGATCTGTGGGATTTTCCACCACGATCCAATTCTCAACAGTGTTCTTCCTCCTGAACTTTTACTCACTTCAGGCTTAGATGATTTTCTAAGTCTTCGAAGACTCGGTCTTCGCTTCTTCTAGGGAATGAGTTCATAATCTCTATAACACTTTCTGAAGTGTTATTCCTCTTGAGCTTTATCTCTCTGAACCTCATAGGTTTCTTCGGCCTAAGTTTAGATATTGTCTATATACATATAAGTATGTTGGAGTGGTTTGAGAGTTAAGGGAAGTGATAGAATTATGGAAAGAATTTATCCACATAAGCTTTTCTATTCGAAGTAAACTAGACTGGTGTAATAATGTCATTATGGACAGAAATGAATCTTACCTTCTCTTAAATTCTAAGCTTAAACAAAATTGAATTATGTCATAGAATTTTTATTTTTTTTATGGTGAATTTGAGGTACATTACAAAGCCTCCTAATATTACATTTGCTCCATTTGCTCCACCTCATCTTAATATAACTTAATATTGAAGACAATTTAAAAATTACTTATAGTGATGACCAAACTTATTGAATGCTTATCTTATTGGTGATATTTATATTCATATAATATTACTTCACACATATTGACCAAAGTTATTGAATGCTTATCTTATTGATGATATTTATATTCATATAATATAACTTCAAATTGACAACTTATTAATTAATTCATTAATAACGTAGACATTAGTAACTAATGTGTTTATTCAACCATAATATTGTATGTGTGTTGGATATTTAGGCATAGCTAGCACACACATATCCCACACATAGACGATAATAAAAAGTGATGTTCCTAATGCATATTTTAAAAATGTTCACAACTAATCATGCATAGAAATAAATAAAGTAAATCAAACTTCAAATAATCCTCATTAAGGAAAGAGTAATAATTCAACAATCATCCATCTTTAAAATTGAATTATTATAATTTAAACATGGTAGGAACTATGTGAGGAAACAAGGAATCACATATCAAATCCCAAATGTGATCCTCAATTGACTTGGAATCACCCGGGTCCTTTTAAACCCTTAATTCCATCTCGCATCTACCATCCCATCGCTTTTTTTTAATTGATTTCCCTTGGCGAACCCAACTTCTGATTTCAATGACTTCTATGTGTGGGATTTATTGATTATTATGAAAATATTGTGGTTTTATCTACTGTCACTTATCCCTTTAGTCATCATTTCGTGCCTGAGCAGTCATCCAGGAGTCAAATCGATAGTCATCACTTCGGTGTTTAAATACCTATAGATTCAAATGCCCTGCTTTTCTATGCATGGATGATGAATGAAAGATAAGAATTTTCCATGTTTTCTATGGACCCATTACTTATCTTTGACTTGATTGATTCATGGTTGAATGTCTAGTCTTTGCATCTTCTTATGAGCAAGTACCTCTGTGGTTTGATTGATTAAAACTTTGATTTATCTCTACGTTTTTAATTGCTTGAACTTGGGTACATCTCTGCATTTGTATTGATAGACTATGCATTGTGAATGATAAACCTCTGAGTTGAATGATAGTCCCTTGATGAACCAAAATTTTGATTTCAATGACTTCTCTGTGTGGGTTTTAATGATCATTATGAAAAGATTTTGTTTTTATCTTTCGTCCCTTATCCATTTAGTCATCATTCTGTGCATGAGCAGTCATCCAGGAGCCAAATACCTATATATTCACTTTAGTGTTTAAATACCTATAGATTCAAATGCCCTACTTTTATGTGCATGGATGATTAGTGAAGGATAAGAATTTTCTTTGTTTTCTATCCCTTATTTATCTCTAAGTTGATTGATTCATGGCTGAATGTTTAGTCTTTGCGTCTACTTGTGTAGATTTGTTATTTCCTTGAAATTCATCCGATCAATATTTAATTTAATATGATTGGATTTTTAGTCAGTAACTTAATGAATTTCACTTTTTTCAGTCCTTTGATATTGAACTAACTCTAGATATAATCCAAATGTGAAATCTTCAAACCTTTCGACCTAATATCTCTACTAGACAACTAGTATTAGTCATCACACATGTAGGGGAGTGTGGATAGCATGACCATCCCACAATGCGAGGGGAGTGTGGATATCTATAGACATTACCCTTTAGAACCATTAATTTTGTGACAATTAAGACTCACTCAATTGCATATTCTTCAAAATATATACATCATTAAAACTCACATTACTATTTGTAGAAATAGGCTTCATTACCACCATAAATTTTGTGACAATTAAGAATCACTCAAACTCATCTTCTTTTTAATATATATCCCATTAAAACTCACATTACTATGTTTACAATAGGTTATGATGCACTTACATTTGAAATTATTGTCATGATTACTCTCAATCAATGTGAATTTTCACCTTATATGACTATATTTTATCTAGATTTCTAACTCCAACTAAGCCTCACAAATATTACATTTGTTCCACCTCATCAAAATTTATATTAGGAATATGAACAACCCTCATACCCATCCCATATTGATGTTATTAGTGGGTGTGTGAGGTTATGAAGATTAAACTCTTTGTTTTGGGGATTCTAATGCATTGCATTATATGTGGTCTTAGTGGATCCAACCATGGGGAACTTTTAAGGAATCTTAAAGAAATTTTCTAATATGTTTTTTTTAGTGGATCCAACCATAGGGAACTTTTAATGAATCTTAAAGAAATATTATAAGGAATATATATGTGGTCTTAGTGGATTGAACCATGTTCAAGGAATATGCACATGCTATTGAGTTAATTTTGGGTAGTTATCCACTCAATGTAGAAATCCCTTAGTGGAAATCCCTTAGTTTATAGTACAATTAGGTCCCTTAAGTAACTTTAGGTGACCATAAAGTATTTCA
>JASDQU010439689.1:36961-47302 GCA_032191745.1 Picea mariana | reverse complement strand
ACCAAAGTCAATTCCCTCTACCTAGGAATAACCTTTTTCTACTAACTGAGCTTTGTATTTCTCCACTTTTCCTTTTGCATTAAAATTCTTCTTAAACAACCATTTGCTACTAACAAATTTTATTCCAGCTGGCAACTCAACTATATGCCATGCCTCATTCTTATCCAAGGCATCCATTTCTTCAACCATGGCCTTCTTCCAGAGTTTACTATCCTCTGAATTCATGGCTTCCTTGACAGTTCTGGGATCATCATCAGTAATAGATAAAGCAAAATTGGAATGGAAATCAGGTGGACTATACATTTTTGGTTTCCTTCTTTCTCTCACTGATCTCCTCAATACTGGGGTATGAGGTTCTTCTTCTTCTAGTTCATCTTCTTCAAATGATTCAGATTTTGCATCATCCAACACAAGCTCTATTTTCTCAGGTTATTTTGGCCTTGGTAGGAATTCCTGTTAGGAAACATCTTTTACCTCTCTGAAAACAACATATCGACTGTAAACAATCTTTTTGGTATCTGGGTTCCAAAGCTTATAACCTTTCACACCATATTTATAACCAATAAAGATACACTTTTCATCCTTTTGATCCAGCTTACTCCTATTTTCCTTTGGAACTTGTATATAAGAATCACAACCAAACACTCTAAGATGTTGAAAAGAGGGTTTCTTTTCAGTCCATACCTCATGCAGAGTTTTATCATCCAACGCTGATGAAGGTGATCGATTGACCAGGTAACATGTTGTACCCACTGCCTCTGCCCAGAATTGTTGTTCTAACTCAGCATCGCTGAGCATGCTCCTTGTTTTTTCCATTAGTGTCCCGTTCATCCTTTCTACAACTCCATTCTGTTGAGGAGTGTATGAAGTAGTCTTCTGCCTTGGTATACCACACTTCTTACATAATTCTTCGAATTCATTTCCACAAAATTCTCCACCATTATCTGTTCTCAATACCTTTATTTTCTTTTATGTCTGATTTTCTACCAGGGCCTTAAACTCTTTAAATTTATCAAATACCTCATATTTCTTTCTAAGAAAATAAATCCATGTGTTCCTTGAGAAATCATCTATGAATGAAACATAATACACAGATTTACCTAGGGATGGAACAGGAACAGGTCCAAACACATCACTGTGTATCAACTCTAAGATCCCCTTTGCTCTTATAGCACCAGATGGGAGTCTTACTCGATTCTGTTTACCATATATGGAATGTTTACATAAATCAAAATCCAAAGTGAAATTAGACATACCTTCAACCATACCTTTACCATGTAGTGTTCGGAGGCCCTTTTCTCCAATATGCCCCAATCTTTGATGCCACAACATGGTATTCTTTTTAGGGACAATATTGGTCTTTTCTTCTTCATTTATCTTCTCAGGGACAACAGAATTGTTACACCCATTAGTATAATTTATTCCCAACAACTTGTACAGAGTTCCACACCGAACTCCCCTCATTAACACCATTTCTCCTCGTACCATATTTCAAGTGCTCTATCCCAATACAGTATCCAATACTGCATCATCAAACTTGCTTATAGATATTAGGCTCCTGGCTAGTTTTGGAATATGAAAAACCCTAGGGAGAGTTCTAATCCTTCCATATTTTAGCAATAACTTAACCCTTCCATGTCCCATGATTTTTGTTGTTGAGTCATCTCCTAGGAATACATAACCACCATCATATTTTTCATATTCAGAGAACCACTCCCTATGAGGATTCATATGGTATGACGCACCTGAGTCGATCAACCATACATCATGGTATGCATGTGTACCTATAGATGCCAGGTAAACATCACCTCCTTCTTCAGTGGAGGTTTTCGCCTCTGTGGAAGAGGTACTATCATATCCCTTTGGTTTTTCAACCTTCTTAGACTTGCAATCTTTCTTATAATGCCCTATTTTACCACACTTCCAATATTTCCTCAAATATTTTCCTGGAGACTTAGATCTACTTGTAGATTTAGATCTCCCCCCGAAGGCTTACCAGGATTCCTATCTTGGGTACGACCTCTTACAAATAAAGCATCTGTGCTATGACTATCCATGATTTTCCTCCTCATCTCTTCAAATAACAAGGATGAAACTACATCCTCATACTTCAATGTAGATTGAGTGGTGTTAGGACCCTGAAATGCCCTTTTTCACTACACCTTTTGATCATTCAACCTTCTCATTCCTAAGCTAAATGATTATTATAATGAGCACCAAGACCCTTTTTCCCAAGGTACGAACTATTAATCTTGCTTTTATGTTTTCAATTACTTAGCATGTTTGATTGATAACGTTCACATATTTTTCCCATGAAATAATTTAACCAATGATCAAAGTGTTAGAACAACCCACTTCAAGAAACTCAATGTTGTCACAGCTATGCGCAATTCCTGGAAGTTGTTATAGGACTTCTGCAACAGACACGGATTAATCCTGGAAGCTATTACACAATCGCTACGACAAAAGCCTGTTAATCTCGGAAGCTGTTACAACAGACGCCACCAGTCTTGTTGTGATACGACTGCTGCAACACCTGTTTATTAGAATTCTAGCTCAGGATGTTGATGAAGGAGAATTCGAGATTTGGTATTAATGATATCTAATGAACAGCTTGAGAATTGGGGATTCTTAGGATTGCTTTGTTTTTGAAACACTAATTGACTCTAACTATAAATAACAAAGTTTTTGTAATGTAAGGGGTTGTTAGTCTTTTTGCTTGAATGGAAGAAAGGAACGATTATTGTACACAGACATCTTTTTGGCAATTGAATGAAGAAGTGGATTTAATTTCTTTAGCAGGCTGTAACCTATCTTTTTGAGTGGATTCAGTGAGAAGGAAAGGGCCCACCTTTCTCACCGATTCCCCTCTGTTTCGAATTCTAGATTTAGTTGTTTTCATTGCAAATGGTTTAACTATTAGATATTTCTGAATACAATTGTTGTTACAGTTTAGTTCCTTCTTGGTAAATGTGCATAGGCTTGTCTCATGAGAATTAGAAGTTAGTTGCTGAATATGGCTGGAGAATTGCTTTTCTTTTTTTCTGCATTAGGTTAAAATCTTGTTTTGGAGAATTAAAAGTGTGAAGTAACTTCTTGCAATAAGTAGATTTCTCTTCAGCAATAGTATAGAATTTCTTCCTGCAAAAGTAAATTAGAAAGTTAGATTAAGGTAGGCAAGTCATGGTCTTTGTAGATTCATCAGTTTAGATTGCAATTATGATTTTAATTCTGTAGCACTCTAGCTGTATCAGCACAATTGTGTTAGCAATATTGTTTGTTTGATTTTGTTAAAAAGAACTTCCCTACTGCAATTAGATTAGAGATGCTTTCATAGTCTAGCATAGACTGTGCAGAATTATCTTGAAATAACAAACTTCCCTGGGTTGACAATTCATATTGAACACTTTGATTTTCCATTCAATTAGACAATTAAAGTGCCCAACATTTTGGTGTCGTTGCCGGGGAAGATAATTGTAGATTTTGGTAAGCACACTAGTTTTTTTTAGGAATGAATAGTCTGCATGAATCACCAAACGTGAGAACGAACCCCCCAAAATACTAACATTGAAGGCACCAGAGGATGTGGAGGAAGAAATCCTAACATACTGGGAAGACAGAACATTGTTGATGAGATTATAGCCAGAGCAGATTCTTCTTCAGGATCCATTTTTCTCCCTGCCAATCCTCCAAGAGGACGAGATCCACAGTCAGCAGAAACATCCCCTCTCAAAACATCATTCTCATCAAGGCCTGAAGCTAAAGTTGTAGCTGAAAGCGAAGCTGAAGATTTTTCACCAACAAATTAGCGAGCAACACTGGAGAACATTGAGGATCAAGGCAGTATAGCCTCCAACCGAGAAAACCTAGAAGAAGTTGTTTATCAAATCAACAGTCAGATAGTCACTAAGGAAGAGTGGGATGTTGTTCATATTGAGTGGAGAGAGAGAGCACGTATGGAGAATCAAGGGGATAATGAAGAAGAGCTCTACCAAGAGAATCTGCAGAACAACAAGGATCAGGTAAACAATGAAAACACTATCTCTACCCTAGTTTTTCCTATTTCTGATGTTCCCACACGAGGGATGGATCCTATGAAAAACATACCTCTCTCGTCTCTCCCAAATTTTCATGGATTATCTACTGAAGATATGGATGAGTTTCTGTTTGAATTCAACATTTTGTGTAGAATCTATGACTATACTACCACTGCGCAGAAGCTCAAACTGTTTCCAGCCACATTAAAAGGAAATGCGTTAAGATGGTTCATGAGCCTTGGAGGGGAAAACATTTCAACATGGATACAAATGAGGCAGCTTTTCCTGCACAAATACCAAGACTACTATCGAACAAGGGAATGTAGAGAGGAGTTGTTCAAAATGTCACAGAAGGAGGACGAGACCCTTGAAGACTTTGTGGAGGGACTCCAATACAATCTACAACGGTCTGGCCATCCGGATGTGAGTAAGGACATTCTGAAAACCATTTTTCTAAAAGGAGTTAGAGAAGATTGCTTAGATATGCTGAATATGCTTGGTAAAGGAGATATATCTAAGGAATCCTATGAGGACATTGTACACCTCTGCAAAGGATGTTCTCGAGGATCTACAAGGAATAAGTCAGCTACCAAGGACACTACTTTTTCAAGGGTACATAAATCAGCAAATGGAGGAGCAACACGAGCAGAAATAGGTAATCTGTTAGAAAGTTTCAAAACAGAGATGATTAACTCTTTTGCCTCACAAATGGATACTTTGCAGGTCAAACAGAAACAAGTAGAACCAGAGAAAGTATTATGCATTTTCTGTCCAAAATGTAGGAAGAAACATCACCCAAGGGAGTGCCCACTGAACAGTGTCCAGGTATGCCTTATTTGTGAATTAGAGCATGCCACAGACAAATGTCCTTCTCTACCAGGGGTAAAAGCATCAATGAAGGCAACTAATGAGAAAGCAGAGGCTATCTATCTGATCACGCAAAGGAGACAATGGCATCCAAGAGGTCAAGGTATGAATTCTCAATTCCCTCCTCCAACATTTAATTATTGGAACAATCAGCTACCATATGGCCAGTCTAATGCCCCCCCTCCAAATCAAATGCCACCCTCTTATCAGGATCCCAATGCATGGTTACCTATGTCCCAACAACCGAATCACTATGGGAAATGGAACCCATATGGGAGAGGTCCTCAACAACAACTCAGCTATCCAAGCCAACACCAACCAAACTTCTTTCAACAACAGTTCCAAGCCCCATACCAACAACAACAGTTGTAATTGCTTCCTAATAAATCACCAAAAAATCCTCCCTTACGACCTCATATTCCTGTGTAACCTAACCCAAACCCAAATAATAAGGTCGTTCAGAACATAGACATACTTAATGTGCCAGCCTTATCTATTACTCCTATGCCTTGTGATGAAATACACTTAAGATCAAGGAGAATAGTTGAGCCAATAGTTGAAGATGCTCCATCTTCAGAATTAGATAAGGAATCAGGGGAGAGACCATCTGCTGATACAGAAGAAATTGACCAACCCATTCTAGAATCAATAGACCCACCATTCCCTGAAAGACTAAAAATTACCAAGCCTGTGGAATTACCATCTTTCAATATCCTTGGGAGAATTGCAAAATATGCACATTAATATTCCACTACTATAAGTAATAAGGGATGTCCCTATTTATGACAAGACTGTGAGGGATCTCTGTATTAGAAAACCTATATGAAAACCTAAAGATCCCCTCATAGTGCATGTAGTGTGGGATTTGTTTGAGATAATGCTAGGAAAAACTCCACCTATTAAATATGGCGACCCAGGAAACCCTACTGTCACAGTTAAAATCGAACAGACATCTATTCAGCATGTACTAGTTGATTTAGGGGTAGCAATTAACATCATGCCAATAGAAACTACGCAGTTGCTGCAACTCAAAACAAAAATCCGACCTACTCCTACTGTTCTAGAATTAGCTGATCGCTCTACCATCAGACAAGAAGGAGTAATCGATGACTTAGTTATTTCAGTAGACTCATGGGAGTATCCTGTTGATTTTGTTGTGGTGCAGCCCAAATCCAGTCTGGGAGGTCATCCTCTAATTCTGGGATGACCATGGTTAGCCATAGTTGATGCCTTCATAGGTTTCTAATCTGGTTCTATGACCATCTCTGATGGTTACGACACAAAAAAACTTACCTTGTGTCCTCATGCTACACCCAATGCAGAACCTGAAAACTCTCTATGGATGGACACTGAGGTTGAAAGTGCTCTGCTTGTGCTAACTATAAGAAAGGCCCTAAGTTTCAAGGACAAGACAGAGGATGAGTTAATCAACTGTTTTATTTGTGACCCCTCTGTTGTTACATAGCACACACACCACCAATTGATGAGTCTTTGACCTTATGGCCAGGGAAGAAATGAACTCAGAATTGTTCTCAGAAACTGCTGACAATCAGAGTGATTCAGCTATAACAACAGTCCCTGTAACAACAAACGCTGTAACAACATATGATGAAATAGTAACAGCTGAATTATTTCCTAAAATCAGTTCCAAAAGCGTCGCTGTGGAAATCGAGCCTGGAAAAACCTTGAACATCAATCCCGATCTCTCCAACGCTGAAACCCGCTAACTGATGAATTTACTGATTGAACATAAAGAATCATTTGCATGGGATTACATGGATATGAAAGGCATCCCCTCGAAGCTATGCACCCACCATATATACATCAAAGAAGAATGCCGACCCATTTGCCAATCGCAAAGGAGGATGAACCCAAACCTTAAAGAAATTGTTAAAGAAGAACTTCAAAAACTTCTCAATGCCAGATTCATCTATCCTATATTAGACAATGAGTGGGTGTCACCATTGGTTATTGTGCCTAAAAATAATGGTAAGTGGAGAGAGTGTGTGGACTATCAAGCCCTGAATAAGGCAACGCAGAAGGATCATTTCCCTCTGCCATTTATTGATCAGGTTTTAGATAACTTAGCCAGAAAAAAATATTTTTCTTTCCTAGATGGATTCAGTGGCTATAACCAGATACAAATTGCCCCACAGGACCAAGATAATACCACCTTTACCAGCCCTTGGGGAACATTTTCCTACAAGGTTCTCCCATTTGGCTTGTGTAATGCACTAGCCACTTTCCAGAGAGTTGTGATTGGTATTTTCTCTGATATGGTGAATGATTGTATGGAAATATTCATGGATGACTTTACTCCTTATGGGACTGATTTCGAAGACGCTTTGTCTAATCTGGAGAAAGTGCTCCAAATATGTAAACAGTCTCATCTTTCTTTAAGTACATAAAAATGCCATATGATGATGCGCGAAGGGGTAGTGCTGGGATACTTCATCTCTTATGCAGGGATTCAGGTAGATCCAGCCAAAATCCAGGTAATTTTGGACATTCCAACTCCATCAACTCGAAAAGAGGTAAGAAGGTTTTTAGGATGTGCTGGGTATTATAGGAGATTCATAAAAAATTTCTCTAAACTTGCCTCTCCATTGTTTTTCTTACTAACAATAGATGTTAACTTTCATTGTACTGACAACTGTGAATTGTCTTTTGCAGATCTTAAACAAAAATTGTCTACAGCTCCCATCTTGAGAGGGCCCAATTGGGCTCTGCCTTTTCACATTTCTTCAGATGCCTCAGACACTACAATTGGTGCAGTACTAGGGCAACAGGAGGACAAAGAACCCTATGCTATCTACTATATCAGCAAGAACATGGCTCCTGCTGAGTTAAATTACACAGTTACTGAAAGAGAATTCTTGGCAGTAGTATATGCAATCAATAAATCCAGGCATTATGTAACTAGTTACCCAACTTTTATTCATACTGATCATACAACCATAAAATATCTAATGAATAAACCTATTACTAATGCCCGAGTGACAAGATGGTTGTTACTACTGCAAGAATTTGACATCACTATAGTGGATAGACCAGGAAAAGAAAATGTGGTTGCTAATTTTCTCTCGAGATTACATATAAATGATGATAATTCACCTGTAGATGATTCCTTTCCTGATGAACATTTGTTTGTAGTATCTGCTCACTCACCTTGGTATGTAGACATTGCTAAATATCTGGTTGCAGGGAAGGTACCTCCCCATCTATCTCCTAGGGAAAGAAGGAAAATTATTCAAAAGAGTGCCAGGTATAGTTGAATAGGAGGATACCTCTTCTACACAGGCCTGGACCAAGAGATCGGGAGATGTGTGAGGGATGATGAGGTTTATGATCTGTTGAAAGCTTGCCATGATGGCCCTTGTGGGGGTCGTTTTGCTGCAAAAAGGACCAGGCATAAAATTTTAAGTATGGGCTATTATTGGCCCAACATATTTCAAGATGCCAAGAATTATGTCCAAGATTGTGACAGTTGCCAATGCATGGGTCATCCAACTCACAGGGATGAGATGCCACTCCAGCCTCAGGGAGTGTTAAAACCTTTTGAGAGATGGGCCATGGATTTTGTAGGACCCATTCACCCACCTTCCAATCAGAAAGTTTATATATTGGTCTGTACAGATTACATGACCAAGTGGGTGGAGGCAAAAGCACTTATCAGAGCATCATAAGAGGTTGTCTTAGCATTCTTGTTTGAAAATATATTTGTTAGGTTTGGCGTTCCTAAAGAACTGGTCACTGATGGAGGACCCCCTTTCACATCACATAAATTTGAAGCTCTACTCAGTAAATATAATGTTTTACATAGAATAGCTTCTCCATACCATCCACAAGGGAATGGCCAAGTGGAAAGCACCAACAAAGTTACCGAAGCCATTCTTACTAAAACAATGAGAGAAAATTGTAAGGACTGGTCTGATAGACTGCATGAAGCTCTATGGGCTTACCAAACTACTTGGAGGAGCACAACTGGTTTTTCTCCTTACGAGCTGGTATATGGAAAATGCCCTATTTTTCCCATTGAATTCGAAATCAAAACCTTAAGAACTGCATCAGTAGTCAACCTCGACTTGACTATGGCATAGAAAGCCAAATTGTGGCAGCTCAATGAGCTGGATGAAAAGCGTTTGGACGCCATCCATCAAACCACAATGATTCAACAACAAAGAACAAAATGGCATGACCGAATCATTAAGAAGAAATTATTCCAGAAAGGAGATTGGGCTCTTTTGTACGATTCACACTTTAAGGAATTTCAAGGTAAGCTGCATACACGATGGCTAGGGCCTTACAAGGTAGACACAATATTTCCCAATGGGATAGTCCGGTTGATTACTATTGATAATACACACTTACATGCAAATGGTCATCGCCTGCGTCTATATCAACATCCACTATCCAAGGCAGAATTTAAAACTAGCTGTACAACTGATACAGATTATAAAATCTTAAACGGAAAGGAGCTTGCTCCTTCCCCTTCTGAACTTTAGGACTTCTTTTGCTCAGAATTTGTATATAAATAATCTCAGCAAAATTTGCATTTCTCTGTTTTTTTTTAGTTGAAAATTTTCTATTTTCTTTACTTTGCTAATAAAGCGTTGGAAGGTATCAGGCATATATGTGTGTGCAGGTAGATTGATGAACAGAAGGAAACGATGAGTTCATGGAAGTTGAAAAACTTCCTAGAATCGCAGTAAGGTAGCGTTTGGCTGATTTCAATGTTGTTACACCTTTTCCTGATAAATTGGCCGATTTCAATGCTGTTAAACCTTTTCCCGATAAATTGGACGATTTCAATGTTGTTACACCTTTTCCTGATAAATTGGCCTAACTCAATGTTGTTACACCTTTTCCCAATAAATTGGCTGAATTCAATGCTGTTACACCTTTTCCCGATCAATTGGCTGAATTCAATGCCGTTACACCTTTTTTTAGATGAATTGGCCGCTCTCAACGTTGTTACACCTACCTCCGACATTTTTGAAAAAGAACCTGTTGATACACTAATTACCGTTGTGATGTCTTGCCACTTCACTCTTTCTCTTTGCCAATGCTGTGGCTCCATCCCTCCAATCTTCCATGAAACAACACCTCTGATTAGACATTACTGATGCTTTCTATTTGAAAGTGTTGCTTCATTATGACGTAACTTCACATTCGGCGATATCCAGTTGGCTCACTACAGTAAGGACTACGACTCTGGAAAAGCCGTCATTTCTCTCACGATCCTTCATCATGCCAGCTATTATACGCCATTCCGACGGTGGTTGGATTGTGTGGTTACTCCGACAGGTCATTATGTGTGGTAAGATTTGAGGTACGTGATTAATCCTACGTGTTCAAGTAATGAAGATCTAAAAGAATGATTTCCTATTTACTAACCAGTTACACCTGGAGCCAATCCGCTTAGTTGGGGGGGGGG
>JASDQU010439689.1:11153-29671 GCA_032191745.1 Picea mariana | reverse complement strand
TACAGACATTTCTAATTACCTGGTTGCAGGGAAGGTACCCCCCCATCTATCTCCTAGGGAAAGAAGGAAAATTATTCAAAAAAGTGCCAGGTACAGTTGGATAGGAGGATACCTCTTCTACACAGGCCTAGACCAAGAAATCAGGAGATGTGTGAGGAATGATGAGGTTTATGATCTGCTGAACTCTTGCCATGATGGCCCTTGTGGGGGTCATTTTGCTGCAAAAAGGACCGGGCATAAAATTTTAAGGATGGGTTATTATTGGCCCAGCATATTTCAAGATGCCAAGAATTATGTCCAAGCTTGTGACAATTGTCAATGCATGGGTCAGCCAACTCACAGGGATGAGATGCCACTCCAGCCTCAGGTAGTGTTAGATCCTTTTGAGAGATGGGCCATGGATTTTGTAGGACCCATTCACCCACCTTCCAATCAGAAATTTTATATATTGGTTTATACAGATTACATGACCAAGTGGGTGGAGGAAAAAGCACTTATCAGAGCGTCAGAAGAGGTTGTCTTAGCATTCTTGTTTGAAAATATATTTGTTAGGTTTGGTGTTCCCAGAGAACTGGTCACTGATGGAGGACCCCCTTTCACATCACATAAATTTGAATCTCTACTTAGTAAATATCATGTTTTACATAGAATAGCTTCTCCATACCATCCACAAGGCAATGGCCAAGTGGAAAGCAACAACAAAGTTATCGAAGCCATTCTTACTAAAATAGTGAGAGAAAATCATAAGGACTGGTCTGACATACTACATGAAGCTCTATGGGCTTACCGAACTACTTGGAGGAGCACAATTGGTTTTTCTCCTTACGAGTTGGTCTATGGAAAAAGCCCTATTTTTCCCATTGAATTCGAAATCAAAACCTTAAGAACTGCATCAACAATCAACCTCAAATTGACTATGGCACAGATAACCAGACTGCAGTAGCTCAATGAGCTTGATGAAAAGCATTTGGACACCATCCATCAAACCATAGTGATTCAACAACAAAGAACAAAATGGCATGACCGAATCATTAAGAAGAAATTATTCCAGAAAGGAGATTGGGCTCTGTTGTATGATTTACGCTTTAAGGAATTTCAAGGGAAGCTACGTACATGATGGCTAGGTCCTTACGAGGTAGACACAATATTTCTGAATGGGACAGTCTGGTTGATTACTAGTGATGGATCCAATACACACTTACATGCAAATGGTCATCGCCTGCGTCTGTATCAGTGTCCACTATCCAAGGCAGAATTCAAAACTAGATGTATAGCTGATATAGATTATCAAATCTTAAATGGAAAGGAGCTTGCTCCTTCCCCTTCTAAATGTTAGGACTTCTTTTGCTCAGACTTTGTATATAAATAATCTCAGCAAAATTTGCATTTCTCTGTTTTTAGTTGAAATTTTTCTATTTTCTTTACTATGCTAATAAAGCCTTGGAAGGTATCAGGCAATTCCGTGTGTGTAGGTAGATTGATGAACATAAGGAAATGATGAGTTCATGGAAGTTGAAAAAATTCCTAGAATTGAAGTAAGGTAACATTTGGCTGATTTCAATGCTGCTACACCTTTTTCCGATTTCAATGCTGCTACACATTTTTCCGATAAATTGGCCGATTTCAATGCTACTACACCTTTTTCCAATGAATTGACTGCTTTCAATGCTGCTACACCTTTTTTCTGATGAATTGACTGCTTTCAATGTTGTTACACCTTCTTCCGATAAATTGGTCGATCTCAATGCTGTTACACCTACCTTTGACATTTTTGAAAAAAACCTACTGATACACTAATTACTGTTGTTCTTTCTTGCCACTTCACTCTTTCTTTTTGTCGATGCTATGGCTCCAACCCTCTAATATTTCATGCAACAACACCACTGATTAGACAATACCGATGCTTTCAATCTGAAAGTGTTTCTTCATTATGATGTAACTTCACATTCGGCGATATCCAGTTGGCTCACTACAGTAAGGACTACGACTCTGCACAAGTTGTCATTTCTCTCATGATCCTTCATCATGCCAGCTATTCTGTGCCATTCTGACGGCGGTTAGATTTTGCAGTTACTCCGAAAGGTCATTATGTGCGGTAATATTTGAGGTACGTGATTAATCCTACGTGTTAAAGTAATGAAGATGTAAAAGCACGATTTCCTATTTACTAACCGGTTACACCTGGAGCCAATCCGCTTAGTTTGGGGGGGGGGAACATAAATCTAGCCATTCATTCTGAAGTTTATACACACCTCCACCACCCTTCCACCTGCACTTCTTTTAACTAAGACACTATATTCTCTCTGCAAATCACGTTCGAGCTTATTGCTTCTCTGATTTAGGTGATAGTTTCTCCTCCTACGTGCTTGTAACTCTCAAGAAACATCATGGGAGGATCATCTGTCAGACATGAACCCGCAACTCTGGACAGTTTGCTACTACACCCAGAGGCCTACCAAATATTTCTTCAGGCAGGCTGGATATCGTATTTTAAGAAGTTGAAAGAGTTTAGTGAGGATGAGGTATTGGAGTTTAGTCAAAATATTACTGAAGGGTATTCAATGGTGAATGGGGTAAGAATTCCATTAACAGAAGCAAGCATTACTGATGTAACAGGGTTGCCAAGGACAGGAGACCAATGGCTTAATAGAAAAACACATCTCCCGGATGCACAGAAGGGGTTCTTCATCAACATTGAGCGAGTTTAGACCAAGGGTAGAGGTGTAGACATCAATTCCTTACCAGAGCCATGGGAGAAAGTTGCAAAATTTCTTAAAAGGTACATCACCTGCGAAGGCCGATACCAAGTTGTTTATTTTTCTAATTTCATCTTATTATCACATCTACGACATCATAAATTGATAAACATTCCTTATTATCTCCTACAATCATTGCATAACATGGCCCATTTTGCAAAAAAATCCAAGAGCCCCAAGAACTGCGTTTCTAATCACAGACTCATCGACCTATTAATTCGCAGAGGTATAGGAATTTTCAATAACCCATTACCTACTGCAGCAGACCAGCCACAGTCTGTAAATCCAGAAAGGATTACACTAGTCCTTGAAACTGCCACCCATGGACCTCTTCCAGAGCCCCTACCCTCGGCTACAACAATAGTCCAAACCCCTATTGTCACTGTCCGTAAGACGACTCAAAAAATAAACCTTGTAACTCGAAGCCATCCTGGCACCAAACAGACAAGCCTCGATGAATTTGTATTACAACAACCTGTAGCTATGGACAAACAAATAGATGAAGAGCCAACCACTCGACAACAATCACAGCACTTGGCTGATACACCGATTATTGAAATCCAACCCCCTACCTCTAACAATAAAAACCTTGCTCCTACCTCTGCATTACCTAAAAAGTGAGCAAGGATAGCACTATCCACTATAACATCAAGACCACTTAGCCCCTCTGTTGAGGCACCAACTATTACACAAAACCCTCCTATTGTTGCTGCAATCACACAAGATTCTCCTATTACTGCTACAGTCGATCAAGCACCTACTAGCATTACCTATGCATCTTCGCAGAAAAGGAAACATCCATTCAAAGGAAAACCTCAAAGATCCATTGATCAAATTGGATCAACATCAAATCATAACCCTCTGGCTGCTGCAACATAGAATTCTCCAGGGGTACGAATACCAGGTTTTACCTTATGCCCAAAACTGTAGGAAACTATCTTCTCCTTTCAAAATGAATGTACTCAATTTGCAGCAGAATCATCGGTGTTGCCTGATGATTCTGCACATACCATGTCCGTTGATGATATCCAGATCATCACAGACCCAAGTATACTAGAATATCCTCCTTGTGTGCTTGAGGAAGAACAACGTGTTCCTCCTCCATTAATGAAGAAGAAAACCACTACTTTCATTTCTACTTTACCCAAGAGAAAAACTAGGTCCACCAGGTCTGTCAAAGCTGCAATTGGAAGAAAAGATATGGATTAGGTCATTCCTATTCTTTGTCCACTTTTTCCTATGGTTGATGCAGAGAAAGTTCCACAAGAATCAACTGTCCACATCGAGACTGATCCAAAAGAACCAGTCCTGACAGATACAACTGTTACACCAGAACCAACTTCTCCACAGAAGATTGTCCTACCAGAGCTAGTAACATTGGAACCAACCGACAATGTCGAGACTGCTCCACAAGAAACAGTCCTGACATACACAAATGTTCCACAAGCACCAACAATCCATGTTGAGACTGATCTACAAGAACCAGTCCTGACGGACACAGCTGTTACACAAGAATCAGCTCCACAACATGCTGAGGATGTACCACTTGCCCAATTGTTTGCCCAAATAGAGCCAAAGATCAAAAATACAGAAAATTTCAGGATTGTTGCGCTGATAAGAGAGAATGATAACCTCAAGGATGAATTAAAAACCCTAAAACAAGAGGTGGCAGATGCCCGACAGAAGAATCTAGAGGGGATAACCATGGACATACTAGCACTGACAAAAGTTGTTTTGGGCAGAAACAAAGAACTAATGTGTTTTGAGTGTGGAAACATTTACTATGAGGCAAGATATGAGGTAGTCAAATTTCTAGTTTCTACAGGACCAACAAATGTATCAATCAAGACTGAACATAGAATTCTTGCTACACAAAAATCAGTAAAACAGAGGAGATCTCATCGTCATAAATCAGCTCCTGGTATACCAAAAGCTTGCAAACAAGAACCTCTGTTTTCTTCACGAGTTGTTACTCAAGCAACTCAAACTGATCCTGTTGTCAAGCATAAAGAAACCCAAACAGATTATTGACTCAACAGATTTTCTTTTTGACACAACATTCTACATTACCGGCACTTAGAAATTTATCTTCACAATTTTTCACTGGAGGAGATATTGATCTACTCTAGCTACAAAACAAGGTTTGAATGTGTTTTTCATGAGGACATGCAATGTCTTCAGTTGGGGGGTATGTTAGGGCCCTGAAATGTCCCTTTTTTACTACACCTTTTGATCATTCAACCTTCTCATGCCTAAGCTAAATGACTATTTTAATGAGCACCAAGACCCTTTTTCCCAAGGTATGAACTATTCATCTTTCTTTTATGTTTTCATTTACTTAGCATGTTTGATTGATAATGTTTACATATTTTACCCATGAAATAATTTAACTAATGATCAAAATCTTAGAACAACCCATTTTGAGAAACTCGTTGTTGTCACAGCTATGCACAATTCCTAGAAGTTGTTACACAACTGCTACGACAGAAGCCTATTAATCTCGAAAGTTGTTACAACAGATGCCACCCGTCCTGTTGTGCTAGAAGCTATTACAAGAATTCTGCAATGAATGCCCATCAATCCTGGAAGCTGTTACACAACTGCTATGACAAAAGCCTGTTAATCTCAGAAGTTGTTACAACAGACGCCACCAGTCCTGTTGTGATATGATTGCTGCAACACCTGCTGTTTAGAATGTTGGCTCATGATGTTGATGAAGAATAATTCAAGATTTTGTATTAATGATATCTAACGAACAACTTGAGAATTGGGGATTCTCAAGACTGCTCTATTTCTGAACACTGATTGACTCTGACTTTAAATAGCAGATCTTTTGTAATGTAAAGGGTTGTTAGTCTTTTTGTTGGAACTGAAGAAAGGAACGATTATTGTACACAGACATCTTTTTGGCAATTGAATGAAGAAGTGGATTGAATTTCTTTACCAGACTGTAACTTATCTTTTTGATTGGATTCAGTGAGAAGGAAAGGGCCCACCTTCTTCACCGATTCCCCTCTGTTTCGAATTCTAGATTTAGTTGTTTTCATTGCGAATGGTTTAACTGTTAGATATTTCTGAATACAACTGCTATTACAGTTTAGTTCCTTATTGGTAAATGCACATAGACTTGTCTCATGAGAATTAGAAGTCAGTTGTTGAACATGGCTGGAGAGCTGCTTTTCCTTTTTCTGCATTAGGTTAAAATCTTGTTTTGGAGAATTAAGCGTGTGAAGTAGCTTCTTGCAATAAGTAGATTTCCCTTCAGAAATAGTATAGAATTTCTTCCTGCAAAAGTAAATTAGAAAGTTAGATTAAGGTAGGCAATTCATGGTTTTTGTAGATTCATTAGTTTAGATTTTAGTTATGATTTTAATTCTGCAGCACTCTAGCTGTATCAACACAATTGTGTTAGCACTATTGTTTGTTTGTTTTTAAAAGAACTTCCCTACTGCAATTAGATTAGATATGCTTTCATAATCTAGCATAGACTGTGCATAATTATCTTGAAATAATAGACTTCCCTGGGTTGACAATTCATATTGAACACTTTTATTTTCCATTCAATTAGACAATTAAATTTCCCAACATAGTCTTGACAAAGTTTATGTGCAAGCCACTCACCTTGAGAACAGTGGGAAACATGTTCAAGAATATCACATGAAGAAAACTTCCAATTTCCCACAAAAGACTTTCAAGAAGTTCAAAAGGAAGGACAATAAGACCACTACAGTAATGAGAGAAGGAGTAAAACCATCTTGCACTCATTGCAAGAAGAGAGGTCGTGATGAAGAACATTGTTGGAAACTGCATCTAGAAAAAAAACCAAAATAGTTTGGTGGAAAGGGGAAGACAAAGACCATTGCTACAGTGCAGCAAGATCGTGGTTCCGATTCAGGAGATGAAGTAAATATCACAGCGGTTGGAGTACAAGGTAAATATTCTCTTCATTCTAATTCAAGTTCCAATGATGAATCTCATGTTGATGAACGAAACAGGAATGAGTTATTTCACATAAGAGTTGTATCTAACATACTGAGATATATACGTTATTTGATCTGGGTTCCCAAGTAAACTTAATATCTAAAGCACTTGTCAAGAATATGGGTCTTGAAAGTAAACCACATCCAACACCTTATCCTCTTGTTTGGGTATGCGATAAAGCAAAACTTAATGTCACCAAACAATGTAGGGTCTGATTTGGTATTGCTTCAAAGTTGATTGATGAAGTGGATTTGGATGTTGTACCACTTGATATATGTGGCATAGTGTTGGGAATTCCTTAACTTTATGATAGAAAAGTAGTCTTGTTTCGTCATGAGAACAAATACCACCTTACTAAGGGGGGAGTGGAATATATTTTTAGAGCACATAGCATGAGGGTAAATACAACAATTGTTAGTGCAAGGAAAATAAAAAGACTCATAAACACTAATAAGAGATATGTCCTCATGGTCATCAGAGAGAAATATGTTGGAACATCCGACGTTTTCCAAGGGTGTGATCCATCTCATAAAAAGGAATTAATTGATATTGTTTCTAAGTATGATGATATCTTTCAGGAGACAAACGGATTACCTCCTAAGAGGGAAATCCAACATGAGATACATCTTCAACATGATTCTCCACTTCCTAATGTGGGCATGTACAACATGTCAGTTGTGGATATGACAGAGATCAAGAATCAGGTACAGGTCTTATTGGATAAAGGGGTCATTAGGCCCAGTTCATATCCTTGTGGTTCTCCGATCGTGATGGTTCCAAAGAAAGATGGCACATGGTGAATGTGTGTCGATTATTGGGCCTTAAATAAAATCACGGTGAAAAATCGATACCCTCTTCCTCACATAGATTATTTACTTGATCAGTTAAAGAATGTTGTTTATTTCACTAAGTTGGATTTGTGCAGTGGATATCATAAAATCAAGGCAGCAGAATAGGATGCATGGAAGACTAACTTTAAAACCAAAGAGGGATTGTTTGAGTGGTTAGTTATTCTATTTGGTCTTTGTAATGCTTTGGAAAATTTCATGTGTGTGATGAATGAGGTATTTAGGCCTTTCTTAGATGACTTTTTGATTGTATATTTAGACGACATTCTTGTTTTCAGTGGGACTTGGGATGAGCATGTGAGGCATGTAAAGCAGGTATTGGATACTTTTCAAAGGTAAAATTTGTATGTAAAAATGTCTAAATGTGAATTTGGCAAGACTACACTTGTGTACTTAGGTCATACCGTGGGAGGAGGACAATTGAAAATTGATCCTTCCAAAATTGAGGTAATTGTAAAATGGCCTAAGCCAAGGAGTGTAACCGAAGTACGAAGCTTCTTAGGTGCAGTCTAGTATTGGAGGAGATTCATTCCCAACTTCTCCTTTATAGAAGCTCCTTTGCATGCCTTAATCAGTGTGAAGAACACTTTTCAGTGGGAAGCAAATCAACAAAAATATTTCAACATTTTGAAGGAGAATATTAGTACCACACCAGTATTAGCACTGTCAAATCTTCAACAACCTTTTGATATCAAGACAGATGCCAATGGATATGACATGGGTGCAATATTGATGCAATATTGTAAGCCTATATGTTATCACTCTGAAACTTTTAACCAAGTTGTTGTTAACTATCCTACATATGATAAATAGGTGTATGAATCAGTCCAAAGTGTAAATAAATGGAAGCACTACTTGTTAGGGAAGGAAAAAATCATACATACAAATCACCAACCCTTGCAGTATCTCCAAGCATAGACCAAACTAAAACAATCTCGACACTACAGATGGATGGGTTTTCTACAACAATTTCATTTGGTAATAAAGTACAAAAAGGGTACAAGTAACAAGGTAGTCGATATGCTTTCTAGACCTCCTATTGTTGCTTCTATTATTTTGAAGAATACTTCTTTATATCATGATATCTATGTAGAACAATACGCCATCGATGAATATTTTAAAGAAGTATATGAGAAGCTAACCCATGGTTCATAGGTAGAGAACTATTCTCTGCAGGGAAAATTACTCTATCATCTTGGGAAGCTATGTATTCCTACAAGTGAACGAGTCCCTATAATACGAGAAGCTCACACTTCTCTTGTGTCTGGGCATTTTGGGGTAGAAAAAACTATGGCTCATTTGTAGAGGTTTTTTTATTGGCCTCAGATGAAAGCAATTGTAACTAAATATGTAAAGGGGTGTGTGATGTGTTCTACTTGTAAGCCCACTAATAGAAAATTGGGGCTATACGCACCACTTCTTGTTCCATCCCATCCATGGGAAAGCATTTCCATGGATTTGGTAGGGGGTTTACCAATGACCAAAGGAGGTCATGATTATGTGTATGTCATAGTGGATAGGTTCAATAAGATGTGTATCTTGATGCCATGCAAAAAGAAGATCACTTTTAAGAAGGATGCTAATCTCTTCTTTCAGTATGTTTGGGTTCACTTTGAGTTACCCACATTCATTGTCTCAGATCGACATACTCGATTCCTTGGGGATTTTTGGACTAGCTTGTGGAGGATGATGGACACAAAATTGAAGAGGAGCACTTCTTTCCATCCACAGACCGATGGACGGATAGAAGTGGTAAACAGAACAATGGTACTTTTGCTTCGAGGCTACTGCAACAAGCATCCCAAGTTATGGGATGAAAAAATACCCTATGTACAACATTCTTATAATCGAGCTTTACATTTGTCCACTCAGAGTTCACCTTTTGAGACATGTTTTGGGTACCTACCCAAGGTTCCTTTGGACTTGATGTATGGGAGATATGCCGATGTAAATGAATGAAAAATAGAAGAAAGAGCCCACAAGTTCAACCAAAGGATCCAGCAGATACACTAGGCAGTCAGGGAATAGTTGGAGAAAAGTCAAGCATAGTATAAAGATTAGCATGACAAGAACAGGGTTGATCATGAGTTCTGGGTTGGAGATCAGGTATGGCTTGACATCAGTAAGGAATGATTGAAGGGTGAAGGCAAGAAACTCAAGCCCATTTGTTATGGACCCTTCACTATCTTGGAGAAAAGTGGCACTAATGATTTTCATTTAGATATTCCACCTTATATGCAGATTTACTTAGTTGTGAACGTAGAGAACTTGAAACTCTTTTAGCCTCCCATGATCATGGATCAGTATGAGGAATTTTCAATACCTTCAGTTGATGAGTTTGCACCTGAGTACTTGGATCAGTTACAGGAAGATATCATCCTAGATAGAAGGACAAGGACTTTATGCAGGGGTGATGTTGATTATCTTCGAGTAGGATTAAAGGCCACACATCCAAGCAAGGAAAAGTGGATTGAGAAGGAAAATGTGAGGGGACTCTTCCCTCACTTACTTTTTGATTGATGAAATCTTTTGGTGGTCCAAAAAGCTCTTAGTGGGAAGGCATGATCTAAAAAGGATCCATAGAAGGCTAAGAACAACTCATAACTCGCAGAGGCAACTTAGAACGCTCAGAATGGCTTCAACAGATAGAGAGAGGGAAAAAAATTGAAGTTCCAAAAACTTAGTGAAAGTGACATCATCGTGAAGAGTGTGTCGCAAGATTTCTAACTGTGCAAACAACTCGTCAAATGGAGTTATGGATCGAAAGATATTCACGGTCAAAGTTTTGGTCAACTTAGACCAATCAACATGGATGAGTCAGCATTCGTACTGCTGACCTCAACATTAGTATGGATGATTTCATCATCTATACAACATATGTGGCAAGCACATAGGGCAACACGTGTCATGATGACATTAGCATGATGATGTGGCAGCACCAGATCAGGCTACCATGTGTCAGACATTTTTTTACTTTTCGGGCCCACATGTGGACCAATGAATATGTGCCATGTAGTAGTCCATATAGGACACGTGGCATCCATACATTATGTGGTAGGATGATGTGGCATAAAGGTGACGTGGCAGGATGACTGTACAACAAGGTGACATGGGCCAATGTTTGGCCACCATGTTTTCCATTCATGGGCTGCCACGTGGTAGAGGGAAGATGTCCAATGATGCCCAAAAACTGAAAATATATATATATATATATATATATATATATATATATATATATACTGCCAAATCTGGGACGGTTCCGCCAGATTGGCGGCATATTCCACTGGACTGCTAACTTAGCCACAAGCCAAAAATCTCTGCCTGAAATAGCATAATGGTCTTCCATTTTAGCCACCCACCAAAGTGTTATAAAAATACACCAAACAAAATGGAGGCCCACAAGTTCAACCCCGGGACCTCCTCCAACCAAATCCTTAATATAGCATCCGCACGTCGTTAGGCCAATGGCCTCATTTATTCTAAACCGCCCACATTATATTATAAAAGGGGGTTTCAACCAGTGTACGAAGGAGGAGAACCAAGGGCGTGACCATACAGAATTGGCATGAATTTTGAGATAGAGGCACGCATTTCGACATAGATTACATTCATTAGTTGCAGGTGTAGGCACAGAAACCGAGGCAAGATTTTTCTTGGTTCTGAAAGTGCCAGACTTGGATTGAGGCATGTAGAAATTCCTTTTTAGGTAATTCCTTTTTAGGTAACATAGTGGTGATGTTTTTTTTCTGATCTAAGCAAATATTTTGTAGCTTAACTCCATAATGAGGTATACTTATGTTTTTTTCCTAATTCTTTTGTGGAGTTAATAAAAAGTCCTACCCATTTGAGAGCAGGACCTAGAGACGTAGTCCACCAGGGACGAACTCCATTATCAAGTTTTTTCATTCATATTTCATGCTTATGTCTCTTTCCATTTGATATTTTCCTTCTTTATGGTGTACTTTAGTTTATGCTCATTTAATATAATTCTTTAATAAGTCACCAGACGAAAAGATCCTGGATCAGTAGTTGTAGTTTGGCACCTTGGGAAACTAATTCCCATCATTTCTCTCACCTAGAGAAAATGATCATGGGCCTGACAACCTTCTTCTTCAACGTCTTATAAGCCTGAGAACCCGCCTCTTGAGTCCATCTCCAAAGATAACCATTGTCCTGGTATAGGTACATGTATCGGTGATAGTAACAACAGGGTATTAGATTATAGTTGACTGAGTGAAGGAATGATGATCAAATGATAGGAAAATGAACTAAGTCCAAATTATGTGTATGCATGTTCCCAACTTAACACTTGTCATGTTGGGAACTACCTTAGGCCCACTTGACCCCCACTTGTCCCCACCCTTAGAACTTAAGATAGAATAAATAAACCTACTTTATACTTTAAGGAATATTAATATAATATTCCTTTGGAATTAATCCCCCCTAGCTTAGCCCCTTTTCCTAAACTTTTATCCCCCCCTTCCCTATCTAGTGGAGTTTATCCTCCATACTCTTTTACATGGTTGGTATGCAGCAATTATATGTTTTCATTAATATTTGTGTGTGATTACATATTACAATGATGGTTCACTATCCATTTTAGCATCTGGCTCTCCAACCTAATAACCACACAGGCACTCTGGCCTTAAAATACATATACACAAAGGACTTCTGGCCCAAAATGTCCTAGCTCACCAGCCTATGTTTTCATTTACATTTATATATACAATTGGGGTTCATCCTAGGGGTATTACATTCCCCTTCCCCTTATTTATGCACTATCCTTAGTGCAGTATATACACATATATAATAAAAAATTCAAAAGTCTTCAAAACAATGTGGGTATTTTTCCCGCATTGCATCTTCATGCTCCCAAGTTGCATCTTCAGGACTGTACTAGTTCCATTGGACCTTTACTAGCCCTATTTCTATATTCCAAAGCTACTTGATCTTCTGGTCCAATATGAAAACCGGTTGCACTTGAAAGTCGCATTCTTTCTCCACCTAAATCACATTCCAATCAATGACATGATTAGCATCAGGTACATACTTTTTAAGAAATGATACATGGAATACATTATGAATAGACATTGATGTAGGTAAGGAAAGCATGTATTCTACAGGACCAATCCTCTCTAGTATTTCAAACGGCCCACAATAACGAGCTGCCAGCTTTGAACAATTTCCCAACTTCAGTGAACTTCTTTTGGATTTTACTTTCAAGAAAAAATGGTCACCCACTTTAAATTCCTTGTGATTTTTTCCCTTATCAACATAAATTTTCTACATGTCTTGGGAAACCTTTAAATTCTATTTTATTCGCACCATTTAATCTTCCATTTCCCTGAGTAATTCTGGTCCAACCACTTCTCTATCTGTTGGGTTTTCCCATATCACTGGTGTGTTTCACTTTTTTCCATAAAGTGTCTCAAATGGGATCGTCTTTGGAGATGCTTGATACCTATTGTTATAAGAAAACTCCACCAAATGAAAACAATCCTCCCATTTGGATGGTTTATCCATCACATACATCCTCAACATATATTCAATCACTTGATTCACCCTCTCTGTTTTCCCATCTGACTCTAGATGATAGGATGTGCTAAAGTTTCGATTGGTCCCAAATCCTTTGAATAATCCTTTCCAAAAATTTGATGTAAATTTTGGATCCATATTAGACACAATTGTCTTCGGATACCATGTAGTTCAGCAATTTCTCTCATATAAATATTAGTAATGTTGGTTTCCTTGTGAGTGAGCTTCACTGGAATAAAGTGGGCAGCTTTAGTAAGCCTATCCACCACCACCAAGATGGAATCATGTTGCTTAGTTGTTCTGGGCATCTTGGTGATGAAATCCATTGTTACAACTTCCCACTTCCACTCAAGAATGGGCAATGTATTTAGAAAACTAGATGGGTGTTTATGCTCATCCTTGACCTTTTGAAATTCCAAACACCTAGAAATAAAATCAGCAATTTCTTTGCTCATTCCTGGCCAATAATAATGGCTCTTGATAGTTGTAATAGTTTTCTGGTAACCTGGGTTCCCAGCATAAGGCACATTATGATTTTATTTTAATATCATATTTTTCAATTCCTGAAAAATTGGCACATAAATTATGCCTCTGTACATGAGAATTCCATCCTCTTTTAACTCAAAATCCTCAATTTTCTACTGCAAAATACCTTGCTGTAATTTTTCCTTTATTTCCATGCACTGCTAATCTAATTTTATTCTATCTTTCAAATATGATATGTACATTCTAATGGTTGTATCAAGCATCTCATGCATGTTGTTCTCTTTACCTTTGATATTATTTATATAAAAGTCATATTTGTTGAGGAATTCCAACCATCTGCTTTGTCTTGCATTTAAATTTGGTTGTCGAAATAAATATTTCAGACCACTATGTTTTGTCCTCAATTAAAATATTTTCCCCATGAAGTAGTGCCTCCACATCTTCAAGGGATGCACTATGGCTTCCAATTATAAATAATAAGTAGAATAGTTCCTTTCATTCTCATTTAACTTCCTTGATTTACAGCATACCACATTCTCATTCTGACTAAGAACTCCACCAAGTGCTTCTTTACATGCATCAATGCATACAATGAAGTCTTCATTTGGATTATCAACCTTTAATATTGGAGCACTTGTTAGTAAATTCTTCAAGTGTTGGAGACTCCTTTCACAATCTGATATCCACTCAAACTTCAGACCCTTCTTTTGCAAGGAAGTGATTCGGTGTGCAATCTTTGAGAATGCCTCAATGAATCTTCTATAGTAACCTGCAAGTCCCATGAATGATCCCACCTCAGAGACAATCCTTGGTGTTTTCCACCCCTCAATGGACTTTATCTTTTCTTGGTCCATTTTTATTCCTTCCTCTAAAATGATATGGACAAAGCAATGAACTTGCTTCTAGTAGAATGAGAACTTGCTCAATATGGAATACAACTAATGCTCCATCAATACCTATAATACTATGCAAGTGTTTTTCATGCTCTTCCTCAGAATTAGAATATATAAGAATGTCATCCAGGAACACAATGACAAACATATCTAAGTAATCTCTAAAAATACCATTCATTAAACACATTAACACAATTGGTTCATTTGATAACCCAAATGGCACCACTGTGAACTCATAATGACCATACCTTGTTCTAAAGGTAGTCTTGTTGAAGTCTTCTTCTTTAATTCTTACCTCACGATAGGTTGACCTAAGATCAATATTGGATAATATCTTAGCATCTTTGAACTGATCGAAGAGATCATCTATCCTTGACAAAGGATACTTGTTCTTCACAAGTACCTTGTTCAACTGCATGAAGTCAATGCAAAGATTCAAGGTACGATCCTTCTTTTTCACAAATAGCATTGGGGCACCCCAAGGTGACACACTTGGGCGTATATACCCCTTCTTCAAAAGCTCCTCAAGTTGCATTTGAAATTCCTTCAACTTTGGTGTACTCATCCTATAAGGGTTCTTAGATAGTGGGGTTGCTCTAGGCATTAGATTGATTGAGAAGTCAATGTATATGTTGGGTGGAAACCCTAGTATTTATTTAAATACATCTTCAAATGCTTTTAGGATTGTATATTCCTCAATAATTGGCACCTTATCTTTAGGTATCTCTTATCTATGTGCTGCAAATATTTGACACCCTTTCCTGAAACATTTCTTCAACTACAAGGTTGAAACTTCTCTGATGGTCACTACCCTGGGAATCCCTTAACTTTCCTTAAGTTCCCTTCCTCATCCAAGCAGGTAAATTCCTTATTATAACAGTCTAAGAAAACATGATGTTTGTCCAACCAATCCATATTGATAAGGTATTAATATGAGTCAAAAGGTATGATATTCAAATATTCCCTTGTTCTTAATCCATTCATGTCCATTGGGAATGCCTTAACCATATCATTAATTTTCCTTTTAGCTCATGTAGCTAGATTCACCAACCAAGGTTTTCCAATATTTGTTCTTAGCAATTTAAATATTTCCACCATCTTAGGATCTAGATAACTATGACTAGATCCTGAATAAATTAAAATAGCATTGGGTTGGTTGTTGATATTACCTTTCACTTCAATCATATGTGACTGAAAATCATCTTACTTGTTATCCAAGGCTATGTATATCCTAGGTAGATTTATTCCCAAGTCCTACACTACTTCAACTTTCTATACATTGTGAACAATCATCACTTTTTCACCTCTGTGAGGGAAATCTATGTGCATATTATCTGCCCCACACCCCCAACATTGAATAGGTGTCTTCCTTGGTCTTTTCCCCATTGTCTTAGTCATTCTGGGTTCTTTAGGAGCTGGTTGTCCCTGAGAACTATTTCTAAAGAAGGGGGGATTAATTCCCTTATTCCTCTATTCCATATTTCTTTTCTTCTTGTCTTCCCAATCCTTTTGGAAATTTGGTCTTCCTCTATGTTGTTCATAAAGTAATTTATCCCTCTTGATAGTTTACTCTAGTGTCTTGGGATCATCATATTGTATCTTATCACTGATAAAAAATGGTATCCCACTCAGGTGCCTCTGAATCTTAACTTTCTCATCCTTGATGAAAGAAACATATTTCAACAACTCTAAAAACCTCATTTCATACTCATGTATGGTCATAGTCTCAAAGAACTCTTTCATTTTATTATCATAGTATTGTTTGGTTAAGTATTTATTTTGAAAATACCTTTTAATCAATGTGTTTCACTTGCACAAACTGGTCCCACCACATTGATTATTTTCCTTTGAGTTGGTAAATGGAAATTCTTCCTTCTTCCTGTGAAGAGTAATTATGCAACCAAAACTACTTTCTCATGCCCAATATCTAGGTCTTTGCATCCTCATCCTTCTTTTGTTCACCATCAAATGTAGGTGGTTTGATTTTATTCATTTCCCCATGTAGCTCATCCACCCTAGACCTCTTCTTATGATTCCTAACATGAGATGGACTTGAAATACTGTGTGCCATCCTATTTGAATGCCTTGGGGAGTGATGGTTATTATTGTCAACATTTCTTGTTCTTATCCTCTCATCATGAGACTCATGACTCCTTGATTTTCTTGATTTGGTCTCCTTATCCATCTTCTTCTCTATTCTTTCCAAGCGTTGCATCAACTTGAGGTTGAAAAATTCTTGTTTCTCCTTGTCTTTCATAAGCCTCTCATTATCAACTTTATGTCTCTGGACATCTTTTTTCAAACTTTTTATAGTCTCTACCAAGTTCATTCTTTCTTCCTTTCCTTCTCCATGTCCATTTGAATTTGTACCTTTATTACCCATACTGACATATAACCCCCTTTCTTCATATTCATGATTGTAAGTCATATGTGCATATTCCATATCTCTGATCTATATTCTAATCTTGTTTTGATATAATTATTGTTAACTATGCAAAATGTGCAAGAAATAAGATTTGTTATATTTAAGTAATTTAACAAATTCGTGACAATTATGCACAATTTGTTCCATAAGTGCATTGGAATTATTTATTTTGTTTCCTTGTTAATTACAATACCCAGTTCAATTTTATGGGTGGATATATGGATTCCTCTATCCAATACCTTTCCAATTACTGCTCCCTTGCTCAATTCTTAGTCTTAAGCAAAAAGTTATGGCCATTTGAATATTACACATGAATTCCTCTTGTTCACACCTTAACATGACGCAAATCTAAATTGTATTTATGCTTATTTGTACTTTCTATTTTGGTGTTTTGCAAGGATCCCAAATGGGTTCCTTCATCATCATATTTTGGACAATCTGTCCAATTTTCACCTCTTTTTGGGTTCTGGGCTACTAGATACTGTGTGCTGAAGTTTCAGGCCAATTAGTATTTTTGAACCTAAATGCTATAGGTACCTTCTATTCCCTCTTACACATATTTAATGTTCCTATACTTTTAATTTATCTCCATTAATATGTTCTATGGCTCAATATATTTCCATATACTGCTCCTGTGCCGCAATCTGATTCCGAAGTAGGAAGTTATGGCCCTTGAAAATTAACTAGGTCTTAAAATTTACCCCTCACTATTTGACCTGTAATTCCCTCATACTAACCTCGTTTCATGAATGGTATATGCCATTAGAAATCTATCTCCAATCTATTTCATTTGGTTTGAAAAGATTAAATATTAGGTGCACTATTTTTAGTAGCTAAAAACAAAGTTTAGGGCCTTAAAAATTCCCTGCAAATTCAACACCTGGAAAATACCAAACGTTTCTGGTAATTTTCCTTAATATTTTAAAAATATGCTTGACTTAAGATGACTGGGATGCTATCATGTAATTCAATTCCACATTGACATATGACCTTGGCTTATTGGGCCTTGACCATTTTCAAACTCAACCCTGAGCTTCAAATTCTTATGAGATTCGACCTCACCCGATAGTGACATATGTTCACTCCCTACTCATTGTATGATGTCATCTGATGTCATCTCAGAATATCGGGGTCTCGAAATTCCTAGAAACTTTGATAAACAAAAACTCTCGATGCTCAAGGTTCAATTGAATTTTCCCACTTATATCAATCATGGAGATATGTCTTTCTCCAAATACAACGGATCAATATTATCACACCCATTCAAAAGATTAAGGCCAACATGGGCCTGCACTTGCATAGTTTCCTCCACGTGGTGCCATTGTATTGGTCACAGGGATAGGTGGGTCCCATCCTACACCCATATACCTTGGTGTGTAAATTTTCACACCATTAAGATCCAATGGTGGAGGATCGACAACGATCAACGACCATCATTGCATTGCAACCCCCATCGACCTACCAGATATTAACAATGGGGAACCATGTCGAAGTGGAAAAATAGTTGTTTCCTACACGATGACATGTCAACAATGGGATGTACTTCAGCCACTCTCCTGGCGGTTTTCAAAACCACCAAGGACAACCCCCCCCG